>SRMA01026982.1:0-16983 GCA_007224835.1 Danionella cerebrum
AGGAGTACGCAGGCAGACTACATCCTTTGTAGACGAGCCAATCTGAGAGAGGTCAGAGACTGTAAAGTAGTGGTAGGAGAGAGTGTAGCCAGACAGCACCGGATGGTGATGTGTAGGATGTTTCTGGTGGTCAGGAAGAAGAGAAGAGGAAAGATTGAAAAGAAGACCAAGTGGTGGAAGTTGAAAAAGGAAGAAGATTGTGAGGAATTCAGACAGAAGCTGAGACAGGCTTTGGGTGGTCAGGAAGAGCTTCCAGATGACTGGGAAACTACAGCACAATTGATCAGGGAGACAGGAAGAACGGTGCTAGGTGTGTCAGCTGGAAGGAGGAAAGAAGACATGAAACATGGTGGTGGAATGAGGAAGTACAGGACATCATCCAGAGGAAGAGGCTAGCTAAAAAGAAGTGGGACATTGAAAGGACTGAAGAAAGTAGACAGGACTACAAGGAATCGCAGCGCAGAGTGAAGAAGGAGGTGGCAAAGGCCAAACAGAAAGCATATGATGAGTTGTATGCCAGGTTAGACACTAGGGAAGGTGAGAAGGAATTGTATGGATTAGCGAGACAGAGAGACAGAGATGGGAAGGATGTGCAACAGATAAGGGTGATTAAAGGTATAGAAGATGGAAAGGTGCTAACAAGTGAGGAGAGTGTGCTGAGAAGATGGAAGGAGTATTTTGAGGAGTTGATGAATGAGGAGAATGAAAGGGAAAGAAGGGAGGAAGAGGTGAATACTGTAGAGCAGGAAGTTGAAAAGATTAGAAAGGATGAGGTGAGGAAGGCTCTGGGGAGAAGGAAGAGTGGAAAGGCTGTTGGTCCAGAGGACATACCAGTGGAGGTGTGGAAGTGTCTAGGAGAGACAGCAGTGGAGTTCCTGTCTAGGTTATTCAACAGGATTTTAGAGAGTGAGAAGATGCCTGAGGAATGGAGGAGAAGTGTCCTAGTACCAATCTTTAAGAACAAGGGTGATGTGCAGAGTTGTAACAACTACAGAGGCATAAAGTTGATGAGCCACACAATGAAACTTTGGGAAAGAGTAGTGGAAGCTAGGTTAAGAAGGGAAGTGGATATTTGTGAACAGCAGTATGGCTTCATGCTCAGGAAGAGCACTACTGATGCAATTTTTGCTCTGAGATTGTTAATGGAGAAGTACAGAGATGGTCAGAAAGAGCTTCACTGCGTCTTTGTGGATTTAGAAAAAGCGTATGACAGGGTGCCGAGAGAGGAGCTATGGTCCTGTATGAGGAGGTCAGGAGTGGCAGAGAAGTACGTCAGAATAGTTCAGGATATGTATGAGAGAAGTAAGACAGCAGTGAGATGTGCTGTAGGTCAGACAAAGGAGTTCAAAGTGGAGGTGGGGCTACATCAAGGATCAGCTTTGAGTCCCTTCCTATTTGCTATGGTGATGGACAGGTTGACAGATGAGGTCAGACAGGAATCTCCGTGGACAAGGATGTTTGCAGATGACATTGTAATTTGTAGTGAGAGCAGAGAGCAGGTGGAGGAAAACCTGGAAAGTTGGAGGTCGGCTCTAGAAAGAAGAGGAATGAAAGTCAGTCGCAGTAAGACAGAATACATGTGTTTGAACAAGAGGGAGGGAAATAGAACAGTGAGGTTACAGGGGGCTGAGGTCAAGAAGGTGCAGGAGTTTGGGGATTTGGGGTCAACAGTCCAGTGTGACGGGGAGTGTGGAAAAGAGGTGAAGAGACGAGTGCAGGCAGGCTGGAGTGGGTGGCGAAAAGTGTCAGGGGTGTTGTGTGACAGAAGAGTGTCAGCAAGAGTCAAAGGAAAGGTGTACAGAACAGTAGTGAGACCAGCTATGATGTATGGGTTGGAGACTGTGGCAGTAAAGAAGAGACAAGAGGCAGAGCTGGAAGTAGCAGAGATGAGGATGTTGAGGTTCAGTTTAGGAGGGACTAGGATGGACAAGATTAGGAACGAGCACATCAGAGGGACAGCTCAGGTTGGTTGTTTTGGAGACAAAGTCAGAGAGGCCAGGTTAAGATGGTTTGGACATGTGCAGAGGAGGGATAGTGATTATATTGGAAGAAGGATGCTGGAGATGGAGATGCCAGGCAAGAGGTCAAGAGGAAGACCAAAGAGGAGATATATGGATGTGCTGAAAGAGGACATGAAGGTAGTTGGTGCAAGAGTAGAGGATACTGAGGACAGAGTTAGGTGGAAAAGGATGATTCGCTGTGGCGACCCCTAAACTGGGAACAGCCGAAAGTAAAAGAAGAAGGATGATTTTATCCAAAATGACTGACATTTGAATGATTAAACATATTTTTGTCAAAAGACCCAGGACCTTCGCATTTTTAGCTCAATGCACTACCGACTGAGCCACAGGAAAGAGGCATTCTGATGGTCCCTAAGCGACCCTGTCTCAGGCAGCTGCTCAAAGACAGCAATGCATTTCAGTGAATGTGGAGGAAGACATATTTTTACAAAAATAGCGTTGCAGCTCGTTTGCTACATACGCTAGAAAACCAAATCTATGAGTCTGTGGCCAAGTTTACTAAACACTGTTGTGCTGTGGCCACCTAGTTGATCTGGCGAATCTTCAACTTTTGCTGTTTGGGGTCAAGTTACCCCACTTGATTAAAAAAAAAGTACGTTTGACTGTAATTTTTACATTTTACCAGAATGCTACCACTAGCTAGTGTCTTGTTTCTGTTTACTTCTTGAATGCCACCCAAATCTTTCACTCTGCTTCTGCATGTGACAGCTGTTTATTCCCTCTTTTATTTATTTTTCTAATGAAAGTCCATCAGAAATACTATCAAGCATCACATTAAATCTAAATAAATCATTTGTTCGAATAGCAGAAAATAAAGATTTGTAAACTTTTAGGTACTCTGGAACAATAATGGAAATATAGTGAATTTTGTTAAAAATTAAGTTAAAAACAAATCTTAAATGTTAAAACAATATAATAATTTGTGTTAAAACATAGATATTGAAGCTCTTAAAGAAGAAGATTGATTGTCAGCAGGCCGGCTAGAGAGTGAGGTGCCTCCCAGTGAAGGTGGGCTGCAGAGGTTTTGTGGTGTTTTTTTTTTATTATTTAGCTAGAGCCTTCATAGATTTGGGAATTGAGGAAGAAAGAAAGAGGGGAGCCATCTACAGTTCAATTGAAGTGGCAGAGAGGCACTCTTGATGGCTGTGGCTCATGAGGGAAGACTCTTGGATTCATGGCAGCTAGTTAGCCATCTGGACACAAACTGGGGTCTGATCAGCCTTGCATGAGTCACATGGATGAGGGTGTGTGATGTCAGAACCATCAGTAGATGTATTTGCATAGCGTTCAAACCATGTCTACATCATTGTATGTATCTCAAATCTGTTCCTGTTCCCCCTGGTGTGTCTGTCTTCTAAAAGTTACCCAAACACTACATTTTCTTTTAAATAAAAATTAACACATATCCTCTATTTTGCTTTCTCTAACTAACATATTCTTTCACAAACTCCACCAATATGTAAAAAAAAAACAAGTAGTAGTATCTATTAATGTTTGAACAAATGAAAAAAAAAAAATTTTGAATCTTATTTCCCTGAGATAGAACAGGAAGTTGCATCACAAACAGGACTCCTTCTGTTAGACCTTCTGAAACCTTCTTTCTAGCTTCTTCATAATAAAGAATCCACCAGCAATGAAGAAGCCACCAGCTTGGTCCCTAAAGCCATTTCTCGCATTTAACACAAACCACTAGTCAGAAGTTGCAAAATCTAGCCAGAGGTGACACCCTTTACATAGTAATATATTAAGGTCAACTGGAAGAAGAGCGGTGTTGCAACTGCAGTTATATTGTTGTTTTGCTTGTGTAGTGAACAGTGCTCTCATAGAAATTGAATAAAATCCTGTTGTGGTTAATATTACAAATTCTTATAAAAGGTGGGTCATCTTCAGAAGCTTAAATTATGTATTCCTTCTTTAGAAAATCACATAAATGGATGTCAAAAATGCCAGTCACATAATAAAAATACATCAAACATCTTAGAAAAAACAACACACTCTCACAATCCATGATCTAGATTTATAGACGAAAACTGTCCTCTGGCTACAGCTTTCAGCATGACGCAAGGTGTATCTGCAACTAATTGCACCATAAAAACAGCTTCACGCCTGTCTTACGAGCAACTTGTCTCCTCTATGCACGTGAAACCGTCCTTGGTGTCCAGGGAGCTTGTAACATACAGTGCTGGGACAAAGCCAAACGGATGACAATGACAGCCTGACCTCACACCTCCAGATCTACACTCCCTCTGAACAGCCTGACCTTCACTTCCTCTTTCACAGGAAGAGCAAGAAATCACAGTCTGACTGTCACTTTGATGTTTATTCATTTTCATATAGCCCCCACTAATCTACAACTTCTTTTAGACATTTTTAAGACGTGTCATTAATTATGTAATTTACCTATCTTTACCTATGTAGATATTTACCTCTAATTTTGTAATTTATCTATCCTAAAGGAACCCCAATTGGAAGGCTGTTTTTTTTTTTCGTTTGAAGAAATGATATAGCTATTGCACATTCACAGGAAGCTTTTGTACTGAAGTGCACAGGTCACATGTATTCCTGTCTGGTCTCGTATTTTTAGCCCTTTAGAGTGTTTTCACTAACTAAGGGCTTTTCAAGGTATGTCATAATTTGTTAATAGCTAACTGCATGTTTTCATGTTTTTTTTTCTCTTGTTTTTGTCTGGAACCATATGCTCCTGTTTTGTTGAGCACATGGCTTTATCATGGTTTCTTCCACCGTGTGCTCTTCTGCTTTGAATTTTTACTAATCCTGCCTTGTTTTCATGATATTTGTCAGATTGTGTCTGAAAGTAGCTTCTTGTGTCTGGTGAGAGTTATTTATATCTCGACTCTTGTATTTTCTTTTGTTTTCTCAACTGTGTTTTTAAGCATATGGCCTTGTTCCCTTCTGCCGTGTGCTCTGCTCTCGTGTCTTGATCCCAATTTTTTTATTGCCATAAAAATTGCCTATACAGAGTTCAGTCTTGAATAGTTTTTTTTTTTTTAGATTTTAGGAGTAAGTTTTATTATTATTATTATTATTAGTAGTAGTAGTAGTAGTAGTAGTAGTAGTAGTTGTTGTAGAAGTAGTATTGTTACAAATTGCAGAAGTTTTTACTGAACGGTGATCTAGTTTATTATTAGAATCAATTGGAATATATGTATACTGCACCTGATCTTGTTAGCATAACCAATGATAATTTAATATATTATTTTAATGAATACATTCCCATACAGAAAGTTATACATTACAGCAATTTTGTTTCTTTACTCTTGTTTTTTTTTTTGAATGTTTTTATGACACTGATCATGTTGATAGGATGTCGTATACATGGCTTTTCCTAATGACTGCCAAAAGCATTTTGTTTTAAGCTTTAATTTTTGCCACACAGTGCCTCACTTGGGACTCATTACACAGAGAGACTGCGTGTTCTACAGCCTCCAGTTGACATTTCACAGTGAACGCAGTGATGTTGGTATCACTAGCAAGTGAGCTCTTTGAAATATTTCTATTAAATCTCTAATGCTTGCCTCAGGTTGGGTGAAGTGCTTTGAAACTCTGCGAGGATTCTGAGGAAGAAATTCATTTCAATTCGTCAGTCCAAGTCCCAGTTACATTCAAAGCTGAGCAATTTAGTCCTTGTACTTCTTGATGAGTGCTCAAATCTCTCCAGTTTCTGTTCTTCTCTGCCACAAATCAATCAAGCAGTCTAAGCTCATTTATTCAGGCAGCATAAAATCATTCATTAAAAAATTCTCACTTTTCTGTGCTCCAAATCTGCGGAGAATCCTGAGGTCTAAATTAATCAGATGTTTGGTATGATTCGCCGCAGGCACTGTATTTGCTATTCAGACTGGAATCTGAAATGTGCGAGAGTTTTGAAAATTACATGATTTGAAGAGTGGAATTAATTTTGTTCAAAGTTACAGTCTATTTGTTTATACAAGTTCTAAGGTGGAGCTGGGTAACGTAATAATTATAATCACAATGGACAAATAAACAAGCAACAATTTCATTTGATATTGAACCTTTCTGGCATACCTTCCCAATTAAAGGATATGCTGAATAATTGTATTACTTCAGTGTCTAGCTGCATAATGTGATGTATTTCTTGAAGCGTTTAAAGGTTTCTACGTGTTAAAAATTCCACTGATAGATAACCGCCAGCAAACAATCTGAGAGCCTTTTAATTTCATGTTATCGAATGTATTGCATGGCATTTGAGTAACATCTACATTTATGCATTTGACAGACACGTATCTAGACAGGTTGAGCACAGAGTTTGCTTTCCATGGGGTTCATACCCACAATATTTGCATTGTTAGCTCATTGATGAAAACAATTTTTTTTCTTCTATAATATAATCATGTTTGACTTTAACTCTATGACTTCCAAATAACTAACAATAAAAAATGATTGCTTGACGGACATATACCGTATTTTGCAGTTTTTGAAACACATTATACTTAAAGAAACCCAAATACCAATAGTTTTTTTTTTTCAAACATATTTTATCTTCCTTTATATCAACTTTTTTTGCAAATCAACAATCCACATTTTGTTTTCCTTTTGGGCTGTGAACAAATTTCTTTTATTCATGATAAGTTACTTCCCATTCACAGCAAAAGAACATAATCTGAAAATCAGCAGTACTATATGCTCCACCATCACCTGCTGCCACACACTTTTGAGCTTTTTTATTGTAATGAGATTATTTATTCGAATGCAGAAGGAACAATGTAGGTTCTGACCTGGCTGTTGAACACTGGTACCAGGGAAGTTCGCCCAACTGGTCCATTTGTGCTTTGTGGATTTGGAGAAGGCGTTCAACCGTGTCTCTCGTGGTGTTCTGTGGGGGGTGCTCTGGGAGTATGGGGTCCGGGGACTTTTTGCTGAAGGCTGTCCGGTCCCTGTTTGACCAGAGCAGGAGCTTGGTTTGCATTGTTCAGACTTGGTCAGACTTATTCCCAGTGTGCGTTGACCTCTGTCATGACTTCCCTTTGTCACTGGTTCTGTTCCTAGTTTTAATGGACAGAATCGCTAGGATTTCGTCTCTGCTGTTTGCAGACGACCATATCATGTTGGCTTCTTCGTGCCTGGACCTGCAGCGTGCACTGGGGTGGTTTGCAGCTGAGTGTGAAGTGGCTGGAAAGAGGATGAGCACCTCTAAGTCTGAGGCCATGGTTTTGACAGGAAAAGGGTAGCCTGCCCTTTCCAGGTTGGTGGAGAGCTCCTGCCTCAGGTGGAAGAGTTCAAGAATCTCTAAGTCCTGTTTACGATTGAGGGGAGGACGGAGTGTGAGATTGAAGATGGATAGGTTCAGCGTCTGCAGTGATGCGGTCATTGTAACTGTCTGTCGTGGTGAAGAGGGAGCTGAGCCGAAAGGCGAAGCTCGCGATTTACCAATCGATCTCTGTTCCTACTCTCACCTATGGTCATGAGCGGCCGAAATGAGTTTCCTCCTCAAGGTGGCTGGGCGCTCACTTAGAGGGTGAAAAGCTCTGTAACCTGGGAGGAGCTCAGAGTAGAGCCACTGCTCCTCCACATCGAGAGGAGTCAGCTGAGGTGGCTAGGGCATCTGTTCCGGATGCCTCCTAGACATCTACTGGGGGAGGTGTTCCGGGGATGTCCCAATCAGAAGAGGTCCGGGGGAAGACCCAGGACACACTGGAAGGACTCTGTCTCCCGGCTGGCTTGGGAATGCCTCAGGGTCCCTCCGAGAAGATGGAAGAAGTATCTGTAGAGAGGGAAGTCTGGGCGTTCCTGCTTAGACTGCTGCCCCTGCGACCTAGTCCCTGATAAGATGGATGGTTGGATGGATGGATGGATGGATGGATGGATGGATGAGATGATATAGTTTTAAAACATCTTTTCCAGCTATAATGAGATGTTACATTGTTCTCATTACTATTTTATATTTTTCTTGATATATAACTTGATCAGGCATAAGTTACACCATTGCAAGTGAAGGCTTTCCAATGACACAGTTATACTCAGTGTAATGTAAATGACAATAAAAGACAGTGATTACAAAGAAAACCTGGATTCAAGTGCATTTCTGTCATACATACTTATAATTATAGTTATAGAAAAGTCTAGCAGTACACTCAAAAAAAACTTGTCAGTTCAAGGAATTGCAACATGTAATTTTGTCTGGTTTAATTAATCAACTTGATTTCTTTTATGTGGATATAACTGTAATGGGGACCCTGGAGGAAGGAGAAGAGAACACAGGATGAGGAACGTTTTTTTTACAATATTAACAAACGATACAGAAATAACTTGTCCCTTTAACCTTGAAAGTATTTACTGGTGCATGTGCCAATCACACCTGCACACCGGCGATACACCTATTGTTCATTTTAGAAATATGGGTTTCAGAAAAGTCATTTGTTTTGATATTTTTGGTTTTTAATGAACTTTACAAGAGTTATCATGCATATAGAGTTTGTTGTGTAGTTATTGTGTAATGTAATGACAAAAATATTTGTTAAAATAAGAAGCTGGGGTTGTACTAAAAAAATTATATAAAGCATTGCAACAAAAAAAAAAGATAATTTATTAGAGCAAATTGTAAAGTAATAAAGAACGCTCAAAAAGGCCACAGACTTCTAAAAGTTAATGGGAACTGTATTCAGAGTTAAATAGTTTTTTGTAAACCATCTAAAACCAGGTTTATGTCGCAAAACCATGCTTTAACTTCATTCTGGATTTTCCACTAGGACAATGCTACCATTTAAATAATATTGAGGAAAAAATGTATATTTTGTGTATGAAATTTGCTGCTGCAAGACTTTAATTTTATATAAATATCACCTAAAATGCACAACTTAAAATTAAGATCATATATGAATAGATTCACTCACTAAATCCAAATCTGACAGACCTATTTGCTCAGTTCTTTTAATTTTGTTTTCAAATAAATTCACCAACATCTAAAGCCTATTCGACCCTGTACATCTAATCTCCTAATAGCGTGTTTCCTCACTTCACACAGTCATTATGAGCTCAAGGCTGTATATTATGCTCATAAACTCAAATCTATGTGGTTTGAGTAATTATAATGCACCAGAACATACATCCTAATCCTTTCTGGATTACAAGAGAATTCTTGTGCTTCTGCACCGGGAGCTGCTTTGTGCTGTACACATTTTCTGAGAAGTTTGAGATTTTGTTCCCCGGTGGGCCAGCATGCTGCAACAGCAGCTCCAACAAAGAGGATTCTACTCTTTGAGCAAAGCTTGGTTCTTTTTTGACCATCACTATGAATTCATCCCAGACCGCTGAGAGTTTTCCAACCATCCAGGCAGGAGGAACAACATCAATACAGGAGAAAGAAACAGCAACACAGGGAGGCATACTGCTTGGCTCTGCATAATTGACATAAGCGCAGAAAAAAACAAGCTTAGAGGCAATGCATTGACTCCTCAGTTTGTCCTGAAGAAACAAGCTTTGTCAGTCACAGGTGTGACATAATAATGTCTCACATTGAAAGGGTCATTCATGAGTGGCCTTTACAAATGATGGTTCACAAAGCAGAAAGTATTCTTCAGGCAGTCAGGCAACAACAAATCTCCGCCTGCATAATCTAAAGAAGATGTCAGTGGTAGCCCAGTAGAGCAATTTATAGGTTTTTATGTTGGAAAGATATAAAGCATGGGTATATTGGGATATATATTATTTCCATTGTTCGTTTCCTCATGTTGAACAAGTAAATCTCCCAAACAGTGTAGGAATAATGGAAAAGCATAATGGAATTGCCAATCGCCAAAAAACAACAAAATGTAAAAAGCACATCACAACGACTTTCTACAATCCTGAGCTGGTCATACTGGATTTTTGGGTAAATGGGTCCCTATGCTGGAAAAGTGCTGTTTTAATAAAGACATCTAACAGAATGCAATAAAGCAAAGCCTGTTCAACTTTTCATTTTTTGCTCAGAAGATGATCGTTTAAAAAAGTTGCTTGCCACATGTTCTTCTTCTTTTCTCTTATTGCAGGCTCTAACAAAATAATATTTTTGGTTGAAAATTGATGTTGGTTGATGGTTTCACCCCTGTAACAAATTTCTAACATTTAGTGATACTTCTTCATTTGACCTCAAATCATATCACCTCCCATGACCCCTAGCTGGGAACCAGGCTAGTTTGGACTGTTAACTCTCTTCTCTTCTCAACAGCAAGCCTTCCCCATATCAAACTTGAGGTTGGATTGCATGGTCTATGGTAAAGGTCAATGAATGTTCTTCAGGGGGAATTGGATCAGCCACCAATAACTCTATCATCATGTCAACAGCATACAACTGTGTTAGACAAACTAACAGAATCCGGAGTATTTCTGCAAAGTTTCCAACTCAAAACTGATAGTGGTTTCTTTTTCTATTTTGGCTTTCAAATCAACCTCTAATTTGATAAAATAGCCTGAGTCCAATGAAATTATAGCATAATAGGCTGTGTCCCAATCCAGGTTTGTAAAGCCTCCGGATTTGACAGCGTGTGGCAATGTTTACAATAAATGTTAAAAATAAAAATATGTTTTACAAATCGCCTATCACTACCACCATTTAATGCTTGAATATACTGTTCTTTTATTTTAAAAACGCATTACTTACATGTAAATACAAATTCAAGTGTGTTTTGTGTTGATTCTAATGAGAAAAAAAACACTGCAAAGCATTGTGGGATATCTGAGGTCACAAAGGATGGTCACAATGCATCCTCTGAATTCAGAAGAAATAGGATGCATTTCAAGGGTGCATTTTAAGGACCCTTCGAGTTTTGCCGAAATGAGATGGCCTTGGCGGACCGTTGTGACGTAAGTGGCCTTAAAATGCGCACTCGGGAGGATGCTCACTTCTGGATTGGGACACAGCCATAGTCTTATGTGACTTGCTGAAAAATGTTAAAGCACACATAAGAAATAGTTTTGTCTAGGATACAGGCTCACATGTAAGCAGGAGGGGTGATGAGAGGATCTTTAACTTTCTTGAGTGAGGCAAAAACCTAATCCCAGGGCTCACCAGGATTCAGTTTTGGAGCTTCTTGAAGCAATGCAGTGGTGTCTGACAGGAAAAGGGTCTTAACTGTCTGGCACTATGCTGAACCAAGCCATCAGAGGATGCCTCACAACATTGGCTTCCTTGTAAAGGGTTGTGGCTCGCCAAGATATACCTTCTACAAAGCAAGGGTCGGCGAAAAACTCAGTTTATACCAGCTTAAATAAGCTTCTTTTAGAGTTTCTTTCAAGTTTAGCACAAAAGATGAAAAAGCTCAAAGGTTCTAAGTGTGCCCAGCTACAGATCTACAAAAGAATGATTCTTAACCTTGTTCGCGTAAAAGATACAAGTGACCAAGACTGGTAAGATTTCATATACCCTCAAAGCCTCGGAGGGGGGAGGTAGGCTCCAGGGAGAGGCAGAATCTAGAAGAGTTAGAGTCTATGGCAGACATACATTATTCACTAAACTCCATTCCATTTGAAGTGGCTCTTATGTCTCATTTCTATTTATGTATTCAAATATGTCACCACAAGATGCATCACTTTCCTTTTGATAGTGTGATGGACCTCATGGATTGCTTTGTGTCATGGTGCTTTAAATTGAAAATTCAAGTGGTTTTCTGCAGCATATATCCCAGCAGAATGCGGGAAGATGAATGTTTTCCCAAACTAAAACTTTATAGTTAAACGTTCATTTTGTTTGCAGAGAAGTGAAACACTTCAAAATATTTATGAATTTGTTCCATTTCTATTGGACTATTGGACTGGATGCCCAAAAAAGAAAACTGGACTGACTGAATGGCAAACCAGGTTTATGTGAGAAATAGGGCTCATGAGGCACTGCTGCCCCTGCTGTCTGATTGGGGCTAAGTGCCCAAGTAAACTCTAAAAAGCACCATTCTTTATAGCAGACATTAAACCTAATTTCCTTCCAGAGGGGTCTGATTGCAGAATGCAAGGGGCCACGCCGCACACGCCCAGGTCAGCCAGGTGGCTTCAATGCTACTACGCCAACCCAAATGAGGCAGTAGCATTTAGGCTTGGGCGGTAATACAGTAATATGGTATACCGCGGGATCTAAAAATAGCAACGGTATCAGTTTCAAATACCTTCATAAGAACAATACACTTAAATAGAAGACAATTATTAAATATTAAATACAATTTATTTAATACCTAAAATAATAGGTATGCATGTGACAGTGGAGTAGAAATAATACAGATAGTACCGTATACTGCGGAAATAAGGGGAGGAGGTTTGACAGTATCAAAATTTGGATTTTTGCCCAAGCCTTACCCTTAACCTAACTCTAATCCTAACTGTATCCCAATCCAGATTCTAAAAGACCCTGGAGGGTCCTTCCTACCCAACCTCCAATGTTGTGGTTTGGGAGGATCCTCCGAAAGCTGCAAAAACCCTTGGTAAATGAGGCGGTCTAGCCTCTAATTTGTCTTCTGTTGTTTTTTGGCATTAGCGCCACCAGGTGGATCGGTAGTTTGGATCCCAAAATAAAGGAAAGAAACATTCATATATTATTAATATTTTTCTTTAAGTGATTCTTTTTTTATTTATACTTTGTGTCTGAAATTTTTTCAAGATCACTGTAGGTTCTTTCGTTACTTAACTTATTTGTTTGTGTTTTAGGGTTTGTTTTTAATTGTTCTATTTCTTTCTTTTTTTGTCTTTTTTTATTTTGAATATATTGTATTAAATGTTTAACATGCTCTGTATTTCGTTTTGGTTCCATTGGTCACATTTCCCTCTGGGGCTATTTTCTAATTTATGTTTTAAGGTCTAAATTCTAGCTTCATTTTGTTTTTTAAGTTTTATAAACTCCTTCGTCTGCCTCTGAAAACATAATGACATCCACCGATACTTTGTTAACATTTAGTTGGCTGCAAGTGTTAATGTTTACAATGAATTTTTTAAATAAAAATATGTTTTACTATTATATACTTTTATTTATATACCAGCATTGTGGGATATCTAAGGCCATGTAGGATGGTCGCGATGCATTCTCAGAATTTAGGGGAAACTAGGATGCATTTGAAGAGTGCCGTTTAAGGACCCTTCCAGTTTGGGTGCAATGAGAAGATTATGATGTAAATGGTCTTTAAATCTGCACTCGCGAGGTTGCATACTTCTGGATTGGGACACAGCTATTGTCTTCCGTTTGTTTTCAGTTACAGTTGACTCCTCGCGTTATTCAGTGTGATTTTAAGAGCTTCAACTTACACAAGGGTGGATTGATCAGACATGTTGTACCATCCCGTAAGTGTGAGTTGACCAATAATCTAAACTAAACTAAAAGTGGAGAAGCCGCAGAGATATGGCCAAATTTGCTTAGTGGTCTCAGACCATTAAGATCTAACTTTGTTCTACATACTGGTTACAACACTCCATGATGAATCGAAGCCAGTAAGTGGAATGTGTTCTGGAGCAGAATGGTAGCAGTCATAGACCTAGAATGGAGTCACTAGGAAATCCACTGAGAAGGAGCTACACCTATACCTACAAATAGGAAGCTTGAATTAGGGCCGAGAAGTATCCTCGCCCACACTTTTGTGGTACACAGTCAATATTGTGAAATAATATGATTAGTAAGTGTTGTGGGTAATTGGGTAACTTTTTTGTTGCTTCACTGTACTGATCAGTACCAGAACCAGAACCGAAGGCGTCATCTTGTCAAATGAACCAAACCAACTCCACCACAAATGCCATCTGTGAGGATCATTACTATAATAATCATCACAGTTCAAAGTCACCTTATAACAGAACCGCCAAATGACTCGAACGAATTTTTCATTGTTTTTACTATTCCAACATTTATTGAGCATAAGAACATTTTCTTCATTGAGTTCATTGAGGATAGGCTTTATTTTCCTTCCTAATGCAATTCTTTTCAGATAACGGTTGTAAGCTGTTGTAGCACTTTTTCCTCCATTTTAACGGAGATACAATAAGCAATTCAAGCTCATGGTCTTTCAAAACACTTGAGCACAAACACAATGAGGACTGGTTTGCACTTGACCATTGTCACATAAAAGAATCAGGACTCGAGCCGAGCCATTTCAGGTTGTCTTTGGAAGGTTAGGCAGGGGCTTATTATTGAGTACTTGGTGTAGTAAATTGGCTGCCCCACTTTGAGGGGGGAAAATGTTCGCTTTGCATTCTAACAAGACACTTCAACCAAGGATTGTCCTAATGTTTACCAGGACCAAATGCAGAATAGCAGGTTTTAGAAAATTTCGATGAAGCAATTCACATCATGAAAAAAATGGAAAAATAAACCAAAAATCTCATCTAAATAGGACTGAGAGAGACCTATGGAAACAGCTCAGAAAGCACAATCATGAATATAAAGATTTGAAGCATTTTTTATGATAAACATCTGCTACACATTCAGTCATATCGTTCATCTTTTATTGAGTCCTTCTCTTGACCTCGACTGCCTTGGACTGAATCTTATATCCTTCTTTTTAAATTCCTTCAAAGTTTGAAAGCAATTGGTCTGTGAGCTGCAATCTTTAGGTCAAGTCAGCCATCTCTATGAAGTTCACTCCTAGACTTCCTCAGCTACATGAGAATAAAGTATGGAACCACTGCAGCTTTATCATAAGAGATGTAAGCTGGAGTTTGGATTTATTTACCTTTCCACAGTTTTCCATGTGTCAGAACAATGTATATTACTATGTTTGCACTGTAGTTGTCTTAGAAGCACCACATTTTTCTTTTAAGTAATATCAATAAAAGTAGTTGGCAGCCAAACTGGATTCTAAAGTTTAAAATGAACATGTAACGATATGAATATGAGCATATGGCTAAAAATGAGAAATCCCACAAACAAAATACCAATGTGTGATCTATTTGAGAATTCTGGTTTGCTACAGTTAGCAATAATGATTTGAGAAGACTTGTACATGTAAATAAATATTTGGTGAGTATGGCTGAAATACTTTACAGAGAGCTTCAAGGTCAGTCATGTAACAGGGAGTGACATCTGAGCAGTCCTTGTTAAAACTGCAAGCATATTGTTGAGCTTCAGGAGTATATCAAAGCTATCGAATATCTTTTTATTAATTAAATAATGAAACATTAATCAAAAGACAATGTCATTATGGATGGGAAACAATGAATTCTAACTGAATAAAGTTTAAGTTTGCAGACCACTGTATGATAAAAGTGGAAAGCATCTATAAACATAGTAGTGCTGCCGATCAAAATTTGAATAATTAATCACAAATAGGGGTTTCCATAAGCTTAAATGTAAATCAATAAAACACATAGAAATACTATTTGAACACATAGAATACAATTTTTAAATTAAACCAATGTTAATAGTTTGCAGGTAAAAAACGTTTGTTGTACTTTTGTTAGATGTTTTACAAATTATACAAACACTTTGAACAGTTTTCAGCTTAGACCCTTATGCGTTGTTTGGGATGTTTTCAGCCACTTCATGGGGATTCTTTGGTGACAACTCTTATTTTTACACATGATTGAAGAAAATTATTTTAAATAAAAAAAATCCAAAATGCACTTTGAGCAAATGTACTACCTAAGCTCTAATCAAAACAAAGGTTTTTTTTAAATCCAGGATTCTTACTCTCTATTGCCAAAATTCATTCATTCATTCATTCATTTTCCATTCCCGCTTATTCCCTTTCGGGGTTACGGGGGTCTGCCGGTGCCTATCTCCGGCACACATTGGGCGAGAGGCGGGGGTACACCCTGGACAGTTCGCCAGTCCATCGCAGGGCAACATTCACACACACACATGCACACCTAAGGGGTATTTTAGATTAGTCAATTAACCTAACCGCATGTTTTTGGGATTGTGGGGGAAACCGGAGTACCCGGAGGAAACCCACGCAAGCACAGGGAGAACATGCAAACTCCTTCCAGGAAGGTCACCGGCGAGCCTTGAACCGACAACCTTCTACCTGGAAGGCCACAGTGCTACCCACTGCGCCACTGTGCTGCCCTATTGCCAAAATGAATCCGGGAAAAAAAATTATTTTTAATATAAAAAATCTGGTCTGGATTTTCACCTTTAGACACAGTCTTGGACATGTCAATCATTAGTAACCAGATTTTCAATTTTTCTCCCTAATGTATATATTATAAGTCACAGTCTGTGTTTGTGGGATAGATGTGATCTGAATGGGTCTTAGGTCAATCTGGGTATGGATGCTTTACCTCACATGCTTTTAAAAGGAAAAATAAAATTAGCATAAGTTATTATGTATTACAGTAAAGTTATTTATCCATATATTTGCTTGATCCTGGATCGCAAAAACCAAAAAATTATATGACATGATTATATAAGTATGATAAGCGGACACATTGAAAATGGACACACTGATTTTTTTTTTATATATATTTTATAATCTGACTGGTCCCTATAAAACCAATAAAATCTATTCCTTCACCCCTGGTTGCAATCTTTACAATACTGTAAGTCTGTTACTTTCCCTTTTTTAATAGTCTATTCGTTGCTCGTGATGGGTCATTGCCTTTGGTAAGGAAAGTTTGCCTGTTATTAGTACTTCATTGTTGCTAGTGCAGGCTAATGAAGATTTTGGTGAAACAATGAGTTGCAAAGCCTCGGTGGTTCTTTATGCCTCCAATAGTCTGTGATCACTCCAGTAAGGGAGATGGTCTGAGGCGGCCAATGTATCTAGTAGACCAGACAGTGAGTGAATGCAAGAAGTGAGTTTATATATAGTGGAAGTGATAGGTGCTCAGTCACTGGTGAGCGAAACAAGGTAAGTGCCTTCAGTTCTGTGAGGACTGAATTGAACTGTAATCAATTAGGAGACCCAACAACTAGTACTTTGTTCTGTGAAAATGTGGCACACAGATGTTTCCAGTTTAGCTCCAATCCATGTTCTCATCATATTGGTCATATAATTTAAATTTAGTTTCTTAGGTTTGAATCAGAAATTAGGTTCCAGGA
>SRMA01026982.1:17740-35853 GCA_007224835.1 Danionella cerebrum
TAATAAGAATAATAATCCTAACAGAAACAATAGGGTTCTTGCACCTCCGGTGCTCGAGCCCGTTGGGCCCGAGCTCCTTCGGTGCTCGAGCCCTAATAATGCACAGGAGTTTAAACTGCACATAATGATGAGTTGAACAGATTTTTGAATATTTTGCAAAAATAATTGAAACCTTTTATTTCCAATTTAGTTGATGATGCACAAGTTTGTGAATTCCATAAGTGTAAATTAGTTTCACTGTTAATTTGTTGTATTGTATTAATGTAGATTTAAAAACAATGTAACATTTGTGCATTTGTACCATTTTGTAATCTTCATTTCTTTAATAAGAAGATGTTGATTAATGGAGTCATCCAATGAACTCTATTAGCTAAAAGAATTTGATCTTGTCAAAGGCAGACATTAGACGCTATGCTCTAAAAGTGAATGAGTAGATTAAAAAGGAAGACAAATCAAGTATTTGTGAATTCAGCCTTTATATTCTATCTGTTTGGTAGAAATATGAGTTTATTTCATTCATTATGTTGCATGTCTTGTAAATGTTAAAAAATAGCAGCATTAACAACCTTCTGCAAATAGTAAAGTGTATCTGGAAAATAACAGTAGATTTTTGTTGATTAATCATTAAACTTGTTGAAATAAACTCATTTATTTTAACCTGTTTGGATGGCTGTGTAGTTAAATACAAATGGTCCCTGCTTCAGGACCTGCTCATTTGAATTTCACTGCAGTAATTCCCCATCCATATTGAACTGTATGCTCCTTAAATGATGTATCTGCAACTACATTGTTGCAGTTTTAAGTGAACACTTTTTTTCATTTTTTAGACTTTTATCGCCATGTGTTTGCTACTTACACCAAGCTTTACTCACTTCACTATTTTGAGCAGAGTATAACACAAGCTGAAGTCAAAGGAACCATGACCCAGGAGCAAGTCAAAGTCACTTAGTGAATAAAGAACAGTTTGAAGACTATAAGGATGTATTAAATAGAGCTGACCACAGATTTATGATGTCTGGTTTCTGCTCTAGCAGCCTTATCAGTTACACTCAAATGATTCCACCCTCTGTGCAGCAGCAAAAGAGATTGTGTTGTTGGTGGAATAATTTGGGAAAGTATACATTGTTCACAAATAGACAACTGCAATGCTGAAATACCCCTCATCAAAGGCTGCAGACGGTCTCGTCTAGACTGAGGGCACCTGTTTTTCACACTATCCTATAACCCCCTAACCCTGCAGACAGCTACACTCACACTGCATGTCAATATCACAAGATGTCAGTTCCTCTGAGACGTGGCATTACTCTATTATTTAAAAGTGAACTCTATCGAACTGTGATTCTCCATGATATGTATCTATGTCACAAAGTAACACCTCATTAAAATCACAGTGAAAATCCAACAGCCCCCAGGGGATTATCAGACTGATTATTTTTATCCCACAGAAAATGTGAAAATATTTTAGAAATGAAGAAGAAAAAACAATATTTCTGGTTTAACATGGGTCACTCCACACTGTTGGTGTTGTTAAAATTTGAAGAATTTCATTAAAGTCACAGGGTTATATATAAATAGAATGACAGGAGGTGAAAGGTAGGTACAGACCCATATGTTACAGTCCAACATTTGACGTAAAAAAGGAAAATTAACCCTGCAAATTCTAAAAAAAGTTGCTCTACATTGACATAGGTAGAAAGCTATTTTAGTTAGTAGGTGGCCATAACTGACCAATGGGGGAAGTTTAGTCAGGATTTTAAACCTCTTTTTATATTTTGTGTGCTCCATTTAATGACTTCCACCAAATACACTAAATGTTCTCAGTGCACCAGGACTCACACTACTTGGTTAGCACACCCTTGAGTCTCACTGGGCTCACTACTAAAAACAAATTACCTATTCCACATTGTCTACCATTGCTGTGATAACCATGATTAATCCTGCTTAGTTTTACTAATAATTGGGCTTTTTACATACTTATCTCTATTTACTCTCCACAAACATAGAATTAAATTCTATGCAATGCAGATTCGGAGTCAAATTGGAGACGGGTTGAATGTGTTTATAATTAAAGCACAACATAGTTTAAATCTACAAACATTTTGTAAATATTGCGCAGAATATTTCACATGAAATATACAGTATCGCAACTCTAATTTGTTCACTATCCCATTGTAGCTGTATTTGGCCAGTCACTGAACTCAGATATATTCTAATGTCCAGTTGCCATAGCGACTATTTTCAAAATGCACATGCATTCACGTGCACAGGAGCTCTGTGCTTACAGCACTTAACAAATTCACTGGTTTAATTACCAGGAAATGCATGATCTATATAGCTCTTCAGATTTCAATTAAAAGTAATTGGATTTTGAGAAAATCATCAGGCAACTCTGCGAATGTAATGCCATTCCATGAATAAGCTTGCAATGTATCAAGAAATACTAAGAAATTTGCTGAGGGCAGGAATGTGGCTAGAGCCAGGATTTTCGAGAAGTACATTCGTATTTTAAAACCGTTTTATCTCCACTAAAGCTTAAACATAAAATAACTACTAACCACTGGATCTTTAAGGGCTGTGTTGGATTAAACCATTAAAAACGTAGAGGAGCCTAAATCATCAGCAAAACAAGAATTCTGTGTGCACCCTGCATAGGCCCTACTCCCCTAGAGCCCTCGTGGGCAGGCCACAAAAGAAAGGCAGTGTTTGAGCACATGTTCTTTGCCCTGTTCTTTGATGTTTTGTTTTGTTCCAGCTGTTCACACTGAGCCAAAGAGAAACATTCCACATTCAAATAATGTAAAGTACAGTAACTTAACAAACACAAAAGTTACAAAAATTGCTCCAAATGTGATTCATGTCTAAGAGTTTCTCAAGGCTTGTTGCTCAGTCAGCACAGCATTGTTCTAGCAACGTAAAGGTTGTGGGTTCAAATCTCAAGGAACAAGAACTAAATGTAATTTGCTTGACAATTTAGTCTCTTTGGATAAAACGCATAAGTGTGCGTTTGTGTGCGAGTGCTTTTTATCTATATTAATGGTAAATGCATCCATGAGTACACACATAAGGTAATTAAAAACAATCAATAACAAATTCTGCTCTAATCTTATTTCTTACACCTATGTCAGATCACAAACACAACATTGCTCTCACACTTCTCACCTGAAAGCTGAAAAAACCTTATTCACACATAGCATCAAAGATCCGAAACCTAATCTAGCTTCACTTCCTGTCTCCTGGAATGTCCTCGTCCAACAGGCAGACTAGATGTGCAGTTTTCTTTCCTGCTTTTGATTTCCCACAGTCCCCCATGCACCATCGTTCTGACAGAACTAATAAAATAAAGATGGCGTCTAAAAGCTGTTTGACATCTTTTCTGTGGAAATTTTTTAGTTTGTCTCGATACAACTGAGATTTTAATTTTAAACAGCTCAAATTTTATCTAATTTGTTGCCTTATGAGTCTTTCTCAAATCGCGTTGTAAACACAGATAACAAGAACAAAACAAAGACTAAAGGCGGCATCAACATACATAAAGTCAGGCAAATATTAAACCCAAATAAAGATATAACCGAAAACGCCTCAGAGACTATTAGGCAGGTCCCTGAAGTTAGAAAGAGCATTTCCAAGATAGTATCTTTCATCACAAGTGTATCTAGTCTTCACAGAAGCATCTATCCTCCAAATCTTCCGATTTTACTGCTTCCATTCTCTCATTCAGGTTTCATTTAACAACATCTCTTGTACTTTATGGCATTTCATCCTCACCATCTCTTCACTCAAAAGCCCTTTCTTTCATTTGCCGGTTGTGCTTTTGTGTGCCATTTCAGACCATTTTTAGATCCACAATCACTCTCCCCCAATTCCTCTCTCTATTAGGGCATGCACCTCCTCTGTATGTCTCATGCAACACAATTATGGCTGCTCACAATGGTCAACATTTCAGCATCATTCCATGTCTCTGCAATGTCATGGACAGTACAAGGGAAATGAATATTTAGCACAGCTCTTGGCGCATAAAACTCAGCCACAGTGGGCACTCAACTGCTCCTCAAATCCAAGTCAATTCAGATTTAATGACTCAATTAGCAGCTGAAATTTGCCAAGCAGCTTTGATTTAGTAGCAGATGACTAACTTCTGTGTTTTGGTTTCACAGCATATTTCTTTTCTGCTGGTGTCTACAGCTGACTTTTGCTATGTTAAAAGAGGATTTCTCAGGTGATAGTCAGTGTTGGAAATCAGATAAATAAGAAATCAGAGTTCTTACACAACCGTGGGTTCATTCTCATCGTGGGTCTCTTTCTCAACACCCAGATCACTCTGAACTGCCATGTGACAAAATGCACACTGCTCAGAAGAGTTTTTCAACTTATCTTGTTGGGGCTTTGGATTCGTCTGAATGAGTATGCGGGAAAATTCAATAGAACACTTTAGTTGACAGGACAATACAGTGGTGCAGCAGGTAGAAGGTTAGAAGGTTGTTATTTCGAGACTCGCAGGGCGTCAATGACCTTCCTGGAAGTAGTTTGCATATTCTCCCCGTGCTTGCGGGACCCTGTGCCTACAGGTTCCCCGGTTTCTGCCACAATCCCAAAATGGCTTGCGTCAGGTTAATTGAATAATCTAAATTCCCCTTATGTGTGAATCTGTGTGGTGCCCTGCGATGGACTGGCGACCTGTCCAGGGTGTACCCTCGTGACCCCAAAAGCGAATAAGCAATGATTGAATGCACTTTAGTCAACAACAGGAGTAGAACAACCTGCAGATAATGCAAACATTTGATAACGGAGAGACAACTACACTGGATATTTCATATTATAAAACGTGGCTTCCAAAACAAACAATAGAATAATTGAGAATAAATGTAAAAAAACAAAGTCGTAGCCCATTATGAGAATCTAAAAATGTTTTAATGCTCTACAAAAGATGCAAGTGTGGTTTTCTGCTGGAAGCATGTCGATATCTAATGCCTGATTTAGATTGGAGTTTCTTTGACTTATAGTTACCACATTTAGATCATATCAGACCAAATTTATAATTCTAGCTGCTAACAGAGTTGTTTTACAAAAACATGTCAGCAACCATGTGTGACTTGTTCCTCCATAGTATTTTTGCATCTCAATTTTATTTCAGCTGAACAGTAAAAAAAAAATATATATATATATGACCATGAGACCAAATTTCTACACGTCTCCACAACTGAAAGTTTACCAACATAGCAGTTGCTAAACAAATACACATGTTGTCATCCTACAATGCAACACCCAACTGACACTTTTTTTGCATTTAGCTCTTTTTTTAGATCGAATTTGTTCAAATCATCTCACCAAAAACGAATTGCTCTAAAGTTTGCTTGGATGCTTACCAAGAGCACCTCTAGAAACAGGCATGGTGCACACTTTTTATTTGTCACATACACTGTTCCACCTGATCCGATCAGTAGAAGTCCTGTTATCAAAGCTCCGAATACGTAGATATCCTCCACATCCTCCAGGGACAGAGCTGCCAGGAACACGATGTGCCACTTCTTCCAGCCGCCCATCATCTCCTCATCCCACCTCCTTGTCAAGAAAATGGTGTAGATTGCATTCAGAAAGCAGTTGATCAGATCTGTAGTTTCTTTATTTGGAGAGCAGGGCAAGGAGAGTCTCTCACAGACAGACAATGAAACACAAGGGTACCAGCAAGGAGGAGAGAAGGGAGGAGAGAAAAATGCGACTGCCTCCATCGACAGACAAACGAGATTCACTTTTGGTGCACACTTGAGTTCAATTACTGCATTCACACCTGTCCAAATGAACCATTCAGAAGAGAAAACTATCTGTGTGGTTCAATCAAAGTTAATGGTGTGAAAGGACCCTAAATGTTTTTGATTTTGCTATGGGACAAACCCTAGATAGAATCATGAGTGTTCTCAAGTTACAAGTTGAGGTAAAAGTGTGGTTGTCTAAAGAACACAAAGATTCTGATGAAAAAAATTACTTCCTTCACTCCACGTTCTACTATATTATAAACACTCTCACAAAATGTGTCTTGGTTGGGTCAATCTCTTGAGTTTTAACTAATTGAGACTAAAATACCTTGATTGCCCCCTGGAGGCAGGTTGCAGAAAATGTCATAAATATGACTGGATCCAACCTTTAAAAAAGCATTACTCTTCAATTATGTTATCTTACAAAATCTCCAAACTATGGACAACATTCAACTGTGTGATTCAATTTGTTAAAAGTTTTGTTCCATTACGTCCACAATCTGGTTGACTGGTGTATGGCTGGATTACCACCGCTCCTCTTGCTCCTCTCACAATTAATTCTGAACATGTTCAGCCTCCTTCTCCCTGTCATGTCAGTACCATAATTCTGCTCAAATTTAAAAGTGGTTTCTAATGACAGAAAGTTATTCCCCTTTTGTTTTCTGTCTAGCATATGATATGTGTATAGTTTGATTTCTGTGCATTCCTAGTTTTATTTTGGAGAGTAGCAAACACAGTGTGGTTCCTTTTAGAAGAAAGACTAGGAACTGATGTATATTAAATAAACTATATATTACAAAAAAAAACCCTGCTCTGTAATCTCTCCTCCTTTGATCTTACATTAGCTCCTACATGAGACTAAAGACCAATGAGAAGGTTCAGTTTGCCTGGAAACAAAATAATGAAATGGGTGACTGTTTTCTGTTTTATATGCATATGGAGAACCAAACTACTTTGGTAGTCAGAATGAAAGGAAGACCTGCAGTTCATTTTAAATTGAACAAGGACATCTAGAGCAAGTTCCCAATCATTCAAAATGGAGAGGAATCAGGCTGAATGTTTAATGGCCAAGGTTTCTAGGATATCTTTTATTTAAATTCATAAAATCATGTTTGCGTTTTGTTCATTACCCTGAAAAGCTGAAACATAGGCTGTGTTGGCTATACTCTATTTGTTATTGAGTGCCCATGTGCTCAACAGATGCCTTCTAGAAAGATCTATTCTTGCTCCCTCAAAAGCTTAGGTAAGAAAAATCTGTGTACTCTTTCAGTTAGAGTTGCTCATTTGATACAGAATATCGATTTACTAGTTCTAATGCTGCACCAATATGTAATGGGTATTTTATTTCCAGTTTTGTTTCAAGATGCAGGCAAGCAGAAGTGAACGCCTCTAAACCAAGCTCTGCCGCACCTAAACACATGCCTGAAATATTGTAAATTATTAATTACATTCAATACAATAAAACCAATCACCAAATACAAAGAACAAAATGTTACTTTAAAAAATGTATTTGGATTTTTGCAAGCAAAGTAAGTTTGCTCGTCTGTGCTGGAAAACATTGTTGAGGGATTGTCTACACTGAAGCTCTTAGTGCTTATTTTGATTTTGTTGCCTAGTTCTGATTTTATCAGACACAGTAAAATAATATCTTTTCAACGTCTTTGGCTTGGTGTGTGTTTGTCTATTTTGTCCTTTATTTTTACGTCAACATAAAATGTCTCTCTTGCACAGAAATGTTCCTCTGAATCATTGAGGAATGGTTGCACAGGCTGCAATAATGGCTCTTTTCCTCCTCTGCTTCACAATTATGTTGCTATTTGGTGAATTTTGCTAATATCGAAAAGCAAGCATTAAGCATTTTGGCATATTGGCTACTGTGTTGTGCAAAAAAACCCTAAACATCATCAAAGCATGAGGCTATAGCAAACATGAGCACACAAATTAAATATGGGTTGCAACTGAAAAAACATTTAAACTAAAAGTAAAAAAAAAATCAACAAAGCAATAAATATCCAAATGTGTTTTTTTATCCTTTTTACACTATAGAAAGTAAGTAAATACGTTATAATTATTTCTTAGCACATTTCACAGCATGCTGTTCAAAGTGTTCTACAATAATGTTAACAGAAATAAGTATACAAACAAGTTTTTAGTGTCAATTGAATCATTTTATAATGATATTAGGAGACAGATTAATATCTACCAGCATCTTATTCCACAGCTGGGATGTCGCCACAGCCCTGCCACCTTTCAATTTTAGATCTGATCTGGGTTGTTGCCTTATTGGCTGATCCAAGAGTCCTCGCAGATGGAACAGGGGACAGCTTCCAGGATATATAATCAGGAGCTTAACTCTAGAAACAAATAAAAGTTGAATTCTAAAAACAATAGAAAGCCAGCACAAGGTGGCCAGAGTGTTATCAGATTTGACCTAAATCCAGTAATGAGCACAAAACATAATTACCTGTAGGTCACATGTAAGTGAGGTTTGTATATCACATCAATATTTGAAGAGGTATTTTTTTTTTCTAAAAAGCCATAACTATGAATTTTAGTAAAAATGTGTTGGCTTTTTTTAAAGCACAAAAGTAGTTTCCAAACTTTCATAAAGCACCCCAAAGTCATACTAACATAAACATTTCTAACCAAGATTTTAATATTGAAAGATTTAAAGAAAAAAGTATATTTTTTTTCCCAAAATGCAATAACAAATATCATTGATATTGAATCAAGTGGCTGGTTCCAGAATAGATCTAAACAGTGTTTAAACCCACAAGCGACTCATGGAGTAACTGCTTAGAACCGCAGAGTTACACGGGGCCCGCTCAAGTGGGTTTCTCATTTCACCTGCTGGTGAATTTTGGGTGTATCCCCTGGACTTTATTTACTGTGATCAGCCAATCAATCAAAACGCTTGCTGCTGATGACAAACGGCATTTTCCCACCTATTCAGCACTTTTTTTTCTTATGCCGTTTATTGCAACTTAGAACTAAACTCCTAATTTAAACCACTTGACTTGCGTTTAAATCATTTGAAGTGCTTGTTTTGAACACGGTTCTCTTAGACACGACTAAAAAACACGTACTGTCTCTCGCTCTAGCCACTGTTTAGAGACCCCCAGGGCCTTACGTTCAGTTCCTCCAGGAGTTTGCTCAATTTCTCTCTGATCTCAAGGTCAGTTTTGACAAATTACTGCTTGTGGGAGATTTTAATATTCATGTAGATTAACCAGGTGATGCCCTTGGAATGTCATTTATAGACCTACTAAATTCATTTGGGGTTCAACAAAACATTTCCAGACCAACTCATCGTCTTAATCACACATTAGATTTAATAATATCCTATATAAACATTATACCTCTGTCTGATAATATTACAGATCATTATCTCGTCATGTTCACATTACCAGTAGAGCAGATTAGTCGCGTCTCACCACGTTATAGACTCGGTAGGACTATTATTCCATCAACTAAGGACAGTTTCATAAGTAACCTGCCCGATCTGTCTAATTATCTAACTACACCCCGAAATCCGAACGATCTAGACGAATTAACTAACATGATAGGCACCTCCCTCACTAGCACATTAGACACCGTCGCCCCCATCAGGTTAAAAAAGGTTAGAGAAATAACACCTGCACCATGGTATAACAGCCATACTCGTGCCCTCAAGAGAGAAACCCGTATTCTAGAGAGGAAATGGAGAAATACTAAACTAGAGGTTTTTAGACTTGCATACAGAGACAGTTTGCTCAGTTACAGACAGGCACTAAAGGCTGCGAGGGTTCAGCACCTGAGCAAACTGATAGAAAACAATCAGAACAATCCCAGGTTCCTTTTTAACACAGTGGCTACACTAACAACAAATCAGTTATCTGTAAAGAGTATTCCATCTCAGTTTAGTAGTGAAGACTTTATGAACTTCTTCACTGAAAAAATTGAAAATATAAGAAACACAATTTCTGACGTCCAACCTCTGACAGCATCCTGTGTTCCAGTCTCACCTGAAATTACTCAGTTACAATTACAGTGTTTTACAAGTATAGGACAGGAAGAGCTGTACGGCCTTATAAATAAAACCAAATCCACAACATGTGTGTTAGATCCTATTCCCACCGAACTGCTAAAAGACGTGTTACATGCAGCTGGAGAGCCTATTCTTAATATCATTAACTCCTCGCTATCCCTCGCAAAAACTTTCAAGTTAGCAGTTATCAAGCCTCTCATCAAGAAACCAAATTTAGATCAAAACAAACTATCAAACTATAGACCAATCTCAAACCTTCCTTTTATGTCTAAGATTTTAGAAAAGGTTGTGTCAGCCCAGTTATGTAGTTTCCTGAAAGAGAACAATATCTTTGAAGAGTTTCAGTCAGGTTTCAGGCCCCATCATAGCACAGAAACTGCACTAGTAAAGATCACAAATGATCTTCTCTTAGCTTCAGACCAAGGCTGCGTCTCTCTCTTAGTTTTATTAGACCTTAGTGCTGCATTCGACACTATTGATCATGACCTCCTACTAGATCGCTTACAAAATCTTATAGGCATTCAGGGATCAGCATTAAAATGGTTTAAATTATATCTGTCCGATCGTTACCAGTTTGTAGATTTAAATGGAGAACAATCTACTTTAATGCAAGTAAAACATGGGGTTCCACAAGGCTCTGTTCTAGGACCCCTGCTTTTCACATTATACCGCTTTTTCCACAGTATAAGACGCACCGGCATATAAGACGAACCCAGTTTTTAATGAGGAAGATCTAGAAAAAAAGATTCTATATATTTTATATCAACTGTGTATAAGTTAATAGCAGTTTAAGAACAATTATATGCCAACCATGAACAGTCAGTAAAGTCAGTAAACAGTAAAAGTAACAAAAAAAGTGTTTTTATTCGAACCAAAATAATTCCTCTTTGTCACTGCTATCAGAAATGAGGAAGGACAGATCCACACAGTCATTGTCATCACTTTCTTCCTCACTGGTGTCAAATAAGATGTTGCCTTCTATTCCATACAAGGCATTACTAATGCCACACATCCGATGATACCAGGATGTATATCTCCTCAAAACCGGCAGAAGCATCACACTTGGCGAGGTTAACAGATTGTGTTAAAGACTTAAAAGTTTGGATGACTCATAACTTTCTTCTATTAAATCCCGATAAAACAGAGATCTTGCTCATCGGCAACAAGAACAGCACACAGAACACCCAGCATTTAAATTTTAGTCTAGAGGGATGTACTGTAACCGCTAGTTCCACAGTAAGAGACCTGGGAGTTATCTTAGACAGCGACTTATCTTTTAAAAATCACATCAGTCATACCATAAAAACAGCCTTCTTTCAACTCAGAAATATTTCAAATCTTAGAAACATGTTATCGTTATCTGATGCAGAGAAGCTCGTCCATGCATTCATGACCTCGAGACTAGATTATTGTAATGCATTACTAGGCGGTTGTTCAGTATCATTAATAAATAAGTTACAGTTAGTGCAGAATGCAGCAGCTAGAGTTCTAACTAGAACAAAAAAATATGACCATATAACCCCAGTTTTATCGTCTTTACATTGGCTACCCGTCAAATTTCGCATTGATTACAAAATAATGCTATTGACTTACAAAGCCCTTAATGGATTAGCGCCCAGTTATCTATCAAACCTCCTAACACGGTACAACCCCACACGCACTTTAAGATCACAAAACTCTGGACTTCTAGTAGTTCCTAGAATAGCAAAGAGCACTAAAGGCGGTAGAGCGTTCTCACATTTAGCCCCTAAACTCTGGAATAGCCTCCCTGACAGCGTCCGTGCCTCAGACTCACTCGCCCAGTTTAAGTGTAGATTAAAGACGTATCTTTTCAGTAAAGCCTATACTTAACTCAGTGAAAAACTGCGATCTTACATTAAACTATATTAATATTACATTAAACTATATTAATATAATGAACAGCAGCTACGCTAATTCCGCTCCACTCTTCTTTTCTTCTTTTCCATACTCCTCCTGAGACTCGCGGAGGCCCCGCTCACCAGCACCTCACCCTAACAACCAGATCCACCTGGAGATGTTCCGGCACCCCCCTGGACCTCCGCCCACCAGCTCCACTCTTCTTCCCACACTCATCCCGAGGCTCCCGGAGGCCCTGCCCACCAGCTCCTCACCCCAACAACCAGACTCATCAGGAGAAGTTCCGACGCCGGGAGGCTCGCCACCAGCCCTCAACCTAACAACCAGATTCACCTGGAGATGTTCCGGCGCCCTGGACCTACACCTAACACAGTCATCATCTGTTTATACTATATTATCTGTTTATGTTTATATTATTATATCATCTGTTTATACTATAGTTTATATAAATCACGCTGCTGTTGTCGCCCAAATGAGGATGGGTTTCCCTTTTGAGTCCGGTTACTCTCAAGGTTTCTTCCAAAAAGGGAGTTTTTCCTTGCCACAGTCGCCCCAGGCTTCCTCATCAGGGACATATACACCACTTATTAATTAATTTTTTCTCTTTTTGTTGAGTTTTAACTTGTTGGTTTACTGTAAAGCTGCTTTGAGACAATGTCTGTTGTGAAAAGCTCTATATAAATTAACCGAACTTGAACTTGTAATTATTGTTCGGAAAGACGAGTTTTGTCTAAACCTTGCATTAAATACAACTAAATAAAGTTCACATATAAATATCTTTAGTATATCTACAAAGTATACTTTTATATATTTATTATTTATAAATGAAAAATAAAACAACATTTACATTTTACTAAAAATAGTTTTCTTATTTTAGTGTGTACATTTTTTTGAGAGAGGGAATAAAGTTGCAATTATCTTCTAATAAAATGTAAATAATATTTACTTCTCTGAAGATCATTTTAATTTCATTATTTACTTCCCCGCAGTAAACACTGAACTGATCCACTTCTAAAAGGAAGATGAAGAGAGTAAAAGTAAAATATCAGAACTCACCATAGTTTCTCGAGGAGACAGCGAGGATCCTTCAGTAGATCAGAGAGCTCCTTCACTCCTGAATCTCCAGGATTATTCTCGCTCAGATCCAGTTCTCTCAGGTGTGAGGGGTTTGATCTCAGAGCTGATCCCAGAGCAGCAAAACCTCTTTCTTGAATCTCGCAGTGACTCAGACTTCAGAGAAAAGAGAAAATGTGATGTTTTTCTAAACTCAGCAGCAAATACAAAGAAATAAAAAGTTCATTTTAAAGGTTTCTCTGTTCAAAAACATGGAAACAGCGCCGCTGCTGGTCAGATGATTCCTCCAGCAGAATTATACTGTCCTGCCCCACACTGCACCCCCCCCACCCAATGAATCAGAACAAAACATCTCTTCCCTCCTCCTTTTGTTTTTAATCCAGGGAGGAAGGATCTGTTTGTTTGTTCATTTAGTTCTGCTTATGTTCCTGGAGTCTAAGGAAATAAAGGACCTGAAGGAAACACTCACTTGACTTTTCTAGATTCTTTCACCACTGGCAGCAGCCTCAGGAGACATTCTTCTGATGGATCATATTTGTTCAGAATAAACTCATCCAGCTCCTGATCTGAGTTCAGAAGAACAAACACCAGAGCTGACCACTGAGCAGGAGACAGTTTGACACAAGAGAGACGACCACTATCTCCTCCACTCAGGTATTTCTGAACCTCCTGCACCAGAGAAGAATCGTTGAGTTCATTCAGGCAGTGGAAGAGGTTGATGGATTTCTCTGGAGAGGGGTTCTCCCTGATCTTCTGTTTGATGTATTCAACTGTCTCCTGGTTCCTCTGAGAGCAGCTTGCTCTTGTTTTCAGAAGGTTTTGTAGGAGACTCTGGTTAGACTCTAGTGAGAGACCGAGAAGGAATCTAAGGAACAGATCCCAGTGTCCGCTTTCACTCTGTAAAGCTCTGTCCACTTCGTTCCTCATCCTCTCGTGTAAAGGAACTTTCCTCTCTCCAGTGTTTTGTTCAGAAAAGTTCAGCAGTTTGAATAAAGCCGCCAGAAACTCCTGAATACTCAGATGCACAAAGCTGTAGACCTTCCCCAGTCTCAGCTCATCCTCCTCTCTGAAGATCTGGGTACAGATCCCTGAACACACGGACACCTCTCTGACATCAACACCGCTCTCTTTCAGGTCCTCCTCATAGAAGATCAGATTCCCTTTCTCCAGTTGTTCAAACGCCAGTTTTCCTAGAGCCATGATGGTGTTTCTAGCTGGAAGAGCTTCAGCTCCACCTTCTCCATCATACTTCTGAGTCTTCAGTTTGGTCTGAAGGATCAGGAAGTGTGTGAACATTTGCGTCAGAGTTTTGGGGATCTCTGCGCTCTCTGCTCTCCCCATAATTCTCTCCAGAACCGTGGCTGCAATCCAGCAGAAGACCGGTATGTGACACATGATGTACAAGCTTCTTGAGGATCGGACGTGAGAGATGATTCTTTCAGCCAGACTCTGATTTAGGCATCAGACACTTTTTGCACTGGGAGATACGAGCGCAAGAACCCGGAAGCGCAGAGTGTCGTCATGACATCAAGCAAAAAATGCAGCAGAACAGCTTGTAAATGTTCGTATCTCAAATGTTTCTTCGGATCTCGAAGCAAATATTTCCCGTGAAACCTTTTGTATCTCGAACATTTCGTGACTCGAAGCATTTGTATCTCGGGGTACCACTGTATATCGAAAGTTATAGTACTGTAAATAACATTTACATTTTACTTTTAATAGTTTCTTATTTTAGCGTGTATTTATTTATTTTTTGGAGAGTGGGAAAAAAGTTTCAACTATTGTTCTAATAACATTTAAATAACATGTTCTTCTCTGAAGATCATTTAAGGGCGGCACGGTGGTGTTTCAGTTAAAAGGTAACTGGTTTGAGGCTCGCTGGTGTCCTTCCTGGGAGGAGGTACTGGTGTAGCCCCTGCCTCTTACTCGAAGTGCACTGGACCAGTAGACCCCCGTGACCCCGAAAGGGAACAAGTGGGAAAGATCATTTTATTTCATTATTTTCTTCCCCGCAGTAAACACTGAACTGATCCACTTCTAAAAAGGAAGATGAAGAGAGTAAAAGTAAAAAATATCAGAACTCACTTCAGTTTCTCGAGGAGACAGCGAGGATCCTTCAGTAGATCAGAGAGCTCCTTCACTCCTGAATCTCTAGGATTATTCTCGCTCAGATTCAGTTCTCTCAGGTGTGAGGGGTTTGATCTCAGAGCTGATCCCAGAGCAGCAAAACCTCTTTTTTTAATCCCACAGTACCACAACCTTCAGAGAAAGAGAAAAGATTTATTAATATTCTCTGGTGTAATTATTGTTCGGAAAGACGAGTTTTGTCTAAACCTTGCATTAAATACAACTAAATAAAGTTCACATATAAATATCTTTAGTATATCTACAAAGTATACTTTTATATATTCATTATTTATAAATGAATAATTAAACAACATTTACATTTTACTAAAAATAATTTTCTTATTTTAGTGTGTACATTTTTTTGAGAGAGGGAATAAAGTTGCAATTATCTTCTAATAAAATGTAAAAATATTTACTTCTCTGAAGATCATTTTAATTTCATTATTTACTTCCCCGCAGTAAACACTGAACTGATCCACTTCTAAAAAGGAAGATGAAGAGAGTAAAAGTAAAATATCAGAACTCACCGTAGTTTCTCGAGGAGACAGCGAGGATCCTTCAGTAGATCAGAGAGCTCCTTCACTCCTGAATCTCCAGGATTATTCCAGCTCAGATCCAGTTCTCTCAGGTGTGAGGGGTTTGATCTCAGAGCTGATCCCAGAGCAGCAAAACCTTTCTCTTGAATCTCGCAGTGACTCAGACTTCAGAGAAAAGAGAAAATGTGATGTTTTTCAAAACTCAGCAGCAAATACAAAGAAATAAAAAGTTCATTTTAAAGGTTTCTCTGTTCAAAAACATGGAAACAGCGCCACTGCTGGTCAGATGATTCCTCCAGCAGAATTATACTGTCCTGCCCCACACTGCACCCCCCCCCCAATGAATCAGAACAAAACATCTCTTCCCTCCTCCTTTTGTTTTTAATCCAGAGAGGAAGGATCTGTTTGTTCATTTAGTTCTGCTTATGTTCCTGGAGTCTAAGGAAATAAAGGACCTGAAGGAAACACTCACTTGACTTTTCGAGATTCTTTCACCACTGGCAGCAGCCTCAGGAGACATTCTTCTGATGGATCATATTTGTTCAGAATAAACTCATCCAGCTCCTGATCTGAGTTCAGAAGAACAAACACCAGAGCTGACCACTGAGCAGGAGACAGTTTGACACAAGAGAGACGACCACTATCTCCTCCACTCAGGTATTTCTGAACCTCCTGCACCAGAGAAGAATCGTTGAGTTCATTCAGGCAGTGGAAGAGGTTGATGGATTTCTCTGGAGAGGGGTTCTCTCTGATCTTCTGTTTGATGTATTCAGTCGTCTCCTGGTTCCTCCGAGAGCTGCTTTCTCTTGGTTTCAGAAGGTTTTGTAGGAGACTCTGGTTAGACTCTAGTGAGAGACCTAGAAGGAATCTAAGGAACAGATCCCAGTGTCCGTTTTCACTCTGTAAAGCTCTGTCCACTTCGTTCCTCATCCACTCGTGTAAAGGAACTTTCCTCTCTCCAGTGTTTTGTTCAGTAAAGTTTAGCAGTTTGAATAAAGCTGCCAGAAACTCCTGAATACTCAGATGCACGAAGCTGTAGACCTTCCCCAGTCTCAGCTCATCCTCCTCTCTGAAGATCTGGGTACAGATCCCTGAACACACGGACACCTCTCTGACATCAACACCGCTCTCTTTCAGGTCCTCCTCATAGAAGATCAGATTCCCTTTCTCCAGTTGTTCAAAGGCCAGTTTTCCTAGAGCCATGATGGTGTTTCTAGCTGGAAGATCTTCACTTCCACCTTCTCCATCATACTTCTGAGTCTTCAGTTTGGTCTGAAGGATCAGGAAGTGTGTGAACATTTGCGTCAGAGTTTTGGGGATCTCTGCGCTCTCTGCTCTTCCCATAATTCTCTCCAGAACCGTGGCTGCGATCCAGCAGAAGACCGGTATGTGACACATGATGTACAAGCTTCTTGAGGATCGGACGTGAGAGATGATTCTTTCAGCCAGACTCTGATCTTTGATCCTCCTCCTCAAATATTCCTCCTTCTGAGGGTCGTTGAATCCTCGTACCTCTGTGACCCGGTCGATGTGCTCCGCAGGGATCTGATTGGCTGCTGCTGGGCGAGAGGTGATCCAGAGAAGAGCAGATGGAAGTAAATTCCCCTTGATCAGGTTGGTCAGCAGCACGTCGACTGAAGCTGATTCTGTCGCATCGATCACGAGCGGATTGTTCTGGAAATTCAGAGTCAGTCGACACTCATCCAGACCATCGAATATGAACAGGATCTTGTAGATCTCGAAGTCTGACCACCTGAACTCTCTGGTTTCTGGGTGAAGGTGGTTCAGAAGTTCCTCAAGACTGATATTTCTCTTGATCAAGTTCAGCTCTCGGAAAGGAAAAGAAAAGATGAAATGAACGTCTTCATTCGTTTTTCCTTCAGTCCAGTCCAGGATGAACTTCTGCACAGAGACGGTTTTTCCAATCCCAGCGACTCCTTTCGTCAGCACGGTTCTGATGCTCTTCTCTCGTCGAGGTGAGGGGTTAAATATGTCGCAGCATGTGATTGATGTTTCCTGTCTCCCGTCTCCTGGACACTGTCTCAATCTGTCTCACCTCATGTTCTTTATTGACCTCTCCACGTCCTCCCTCAGTGATGTAGAGCTCTGTGAAGATCTCGTTCAGATGTGCTGAGTCACAACGGCTGGAAATTCCTTCATGAACTCTTTGAAATTTACTCTTCAGTCGAGTTTTGAGTTTCTGCTGATACACAGGCATCAGTTCTGAGGAGCAAAAGATTCTCTTAAAGCAGTAAATCACCAGCAGAAACTAAAGATCTGGAAACACATAAACATCTCGTTATTAATCTGAGGATCTCGAGATCTTACTGCTCTGCAGAGTGTTAGCGAGATCTTTCAGGTTCATCTTCTTCAGGAAGTGCAGTGTGATCTTTAGAAACATCTCTCTGCTTCTTCTTTGATCTTCATTCAGATCTTCTCCAGGATTCTCTCTGTGATCTGGATTTAACAGTTTCTTAAACCCCTTCAGCTCTTTCTTCAGAGCAGTGATGATGTTGTTCTCCATCTCCTGAAATCAACATTTAAACAATGAATCTTCATTAAAATCTATTTTCTGAATGCACTGTGTCTCTGAATCATTCACAGCGCTTCACATTTTCACGTTCTCCTCACATACAGATATATTCTAAAACTGATTCAATTAATTTATTTCCTCAATATTTTACACACATAGATAACAATGTGACTTTTTATATTTGTTTC
>SRMA01026982.1:39047-51557 GCA_007224835.1 Danionella cerebrum
AGTAGCTCGCAAGCTGAAACTTGGATCTTGGACACTTGGGTCTCTCGTCAATCATATAACACATTGAGAGTGAAGCCCATTTTCAGAAATGGATATTATATTTAGTTTTAAGTTGTTAAAATAATAACAAAAACAAATAAGGATTAAATATGCACATGTATGAACATCAAATATTGGGCAGCACCTGTTTAATTGGTCTTTCAAACCATTAAAAAAGTAATGCTTCTGATTTTGTTCAGAATTCCTCAGATTCCTCCACAAATCTCTGACTGTGTTCTTTTAGAAAAAACCAGGGAGCGCTATATTTAACAGCTTTGAATCTTTAGCTGAAAGTCACTGAAAAACCTCAATCTATGGTTATATTAGCAACCAATATTTATTTCATTAAATAAAGTCATGATCATTTTAACACAAATGTTTGCAGAAGGAGCTGAAAGTTCCCACTGAGATTCACATGAGATTGACATGTTGAGTAGAAAAGTTTGAGGTAAACATTTAGTGAAATCTGGTTTAGTTTGCATGTTCTCCCTGTGCTTGTGTGGTTTTTCTCCGGGTACTCCGGTTTCTCCCAAAAACATGTGGTTAGGTTCATTGAATAATCTAAATTCCCCTTAGGTGTGAGTGAATGTTGCCCTGCGTAGACCGGCGACCTGTCCAGGGTGTACCCCTGCCTCTCACTCGATGTGTGTGAGATAAGCACCCCAGTGACCCCGAAAGGGAATAAGCGAGCAGGAAAATGAATGGTTTAGTTTCTAGATGTTCAGAGATAAACACAAACACTGACCTTGAAAATAGAATCCAGCTTTTTCTCTGAGACATGTGTTTCAGGAATAAAATTCTCTTTACTGTAAGATTAAAAAATAAATCACATTTAATATTCAATAATGGATACAAGTTTATCTTCTGTTTACTGAGCTGTAAGCTAAAAATGACCTCAGATCAGAAGAGGAAACTCCTGAACTGAAATTTTCAGGAAGATTCATTGACCGGTCACTCTTCATCGACACACAGCTGGGTTCAGGAGCTTCGTTCTCACACAAACTGAAACTGAAAGATTAAACATGAAAATTAATAATTACAGATTGTTTTATGATTTCAGGAAGCTTTGGATTAAAAACGTCTAGGTTACTTGCGTAACCCCACGTTCCCTGAATAGGGAACGGAGACGTTTAGTTGATGACCGACTGAATGGGAGCTGATCTCCATGGGAGAATTGTTTAACGGGCAAATTGATTTGCAGGCGTGAGTGATTGATTAGCAATCAGCCGGGTATAAGACCGGGCGCAACGCACGCTTCAGTATGGGATTTTCCGAGGAGCCGACCTACTTACCTCCGGCGCCTCAGTCTCCAGACTTCCAAGGCATGGCAGAAGGGTAACGTCTCCATTCCCTATTCAGGGAACGTGGGGTTACGCAAGTAACCTAGACGTTCCCTTTCAGTCGGTACCGGAAACGTTTAGTCGATGACCAACTGAATGGGAGCCTCTGCAAAGCGCCATGCCCGAAGTCCATCCAAACAGGCCAGCACTAAACTCGAAAAGAGATTAGTGAATTAAGCTGTAGTATCTGAATGGGAGCTCCTTCTGCCCCTGCCCGGAATTTTCATTGACGGGGAAGTCGTCCAACACTGAGAGCGTTAGCTGTACTCGGTTGTTGCGAAGACGACCAGAAGGAGGGCACCCCTCATCGTGGGGAGGGGTGCGCGGAGATCGCGTCGAGGCCCGCAGAGCTACCAGCGAAGACGTTCTGCAGACAAGAGAGTGGCAGAGACGTAAGTCATCGTTACTCACCGAGGCAAGGGGGTAACTGGACGGGTTCCTACTAGCCGCCTGGAAAAATAGCTGTAGAAAGAACACAGAAAGGGAGCACCAGAAGGGGGGCTCCCAGATCTGGACCCTAGTTCTGCTGGAGCCAGGCCGAAGCAAAGCTCCAGAACAACAGAACCTAGCAGAGCTGACTGCTCCGCCCAGTCAGATGCCGAAGGGGGGAGGAAGGAAGAGCCACCCCGAAGGGGGTGGGCACGAAGATGTACTGCTCATTTAAGAGAGTACTGCAAGCTTACTACACCTGCTCCGTTCCCTGAGGGAGCCTGCCACCACACAGGACCGCGGAGGGAACGGAGCTCCTGAAGGTTGAAAAGCCTGCTGAATGTGTCTGGTGTAGACCAACCTGCAGCTCGACATATGTCGCCGAGTGAGACCCCCCTAGCCAACGTCCACGAAGCAGCGACGCCGCGAGTGGAGTGGGCCCTCAGATGGAGAGGGCAGGGGACATATCACACGCCTCATAAGAAAGGCGAATGGCCTCCACAATCAGTGTGCCAGCCGTTGCTTGAAGACAGCGGAACCCTTACGCTGGCCTCTGAAACAAATGAAGAGCTGCTTGGAGCTAAGTAGCTCACGGGTTCTGTCCAGGTAGACCCGAAGGGCTCTGTGGACGCAACAAACCCTGGGTTGGATCTGCCTCCTCCCGGGGCAGAGCTTGCAGGTCACCACTTGGTCCCGGAGGGGGACGGATGGGACCTTGGGGATGAATCCGGGCCTGGGCCTGGTGGAAACCAGGGAACCGCCAGGGCCGAATTCCAGGCAGGATTCGTCGGCGGACAGTGCCTGGAGATCTCCCAACCTCTTAATTGAGGCCAAAGCAAGCAGGAGTGCGGTCTTCGATGAGAGGACACGCAGCTCCGCCAAATGCCAGGGCTCAAAAGGTGACTTCCGCAGCCCCGAAGGGCGACAGAGAGGTCCCAAGAGGAATGGAGGGTGGTCTAGGAGGCCGGAGGCGCCTAGCCCCCTTGAGAAATCTCACCGTCAGTGCGTGGCTGCCCACTGATTTCCCTTCAACCCGGAGGTGGCGTAGACCTTGAGGGACAATGGGGACAGCCCCCGATCGAACCTCTCCTGGAAGAAGGTCAACACGACTCAGATGGGGCATGTCCCGGGGTCTTCCTGGCGGGAAGAGCACCATTCGACGAACCGACCCCACTTGCCAGCGTAGCACACTCAGTGGAGGGGGCTAACGCATGGTATAGGTAGTCACCGTGAGGGGTGGTAGAGGCTCGGGGTCCACCACGGACAGATATGCCATACGAGTAGTGCCCAGAGGTCTGGCCACGGGTGCCTGTATCCCCCCCCTTGAGTCAGATCTGGACTCAGGGGGATCGGCCAAGGGGGGGCTGTCACGAGCGCAGAGAGGTCAGGAGACCATACTCTGTTCGGCCAGAAAAGGGCGAAAAGAGTAGCTCGCGCTCATCCCCCCCTGACCTTGCACAGAGGTTGTGCTAGGAGGCTTCACTGGGGAAAACGCACATAAGCGTTGAGCCGGCGCATCTGTCCCGAGAGGAGCCAGGGACAGGAATAGGAGCCGGCAATGGGTATTCTCACAGGAGGCAGCAGGTACCTGGGCCTCGCCGAAGATGTCCCAAATCTGCTAAACAGCCAGAGGATGGAGTCGCCAATCTCCTGTCGAGGGGTGGAATCTGGACGGCGGAACCGCGATCCTGTTACACTCCGCAGGGATATGAAGGCTCGAGCGACGGAAGTCGCTCTAACTCCAGAGGAGCAGCTGTTGGGCGAGGTAGTGCAGGAAGCGGGAGCGTACACCGCCCTGGTGGTTGATGTACGCTACGACCGCAGTGCTGTCTGTCCTGACCAGCACGTGCCGATCCCGGAGGATCACTGCTACTAGCTCAAGACGGTTGATGTGCCAGCGAGAAACCAGTCCGTTTCAGGAACCGGACTCTCGGTGGGAACCGCACACGGCGCCCCAACCGGTCTTGGAGGCGACGGTGGTGACCACTACGCGACCGGAGATGCACGCTAGGGGCATTCCGGCTCGCAGGAATCACACCGAATTCCAGACCTTCAGGTGAGGGAGCGCGTCTGTCACGGACAGACGAAGAGCTCCCCGAAGCCATGCCCAAGTTGGAACTCGCGAGAGAAGCCATAGCTGAAGTGGTCGCATATGCAGGAGCCGAGTGGAATCACTGAGGCTGCGGCTGCCATATGCCCCAGGAGCCTCTGAAGTAACTTCAGTCTGACCACTTGTCGAGAGGACACTGCCGATAAGGCAGCCAGCAAGGCCCGGGCGCGATCTACCGAAGGTGCACCCGCATGCTCTCGGAGTTCAGCTCCATGGCGAGAAAAAAGATGACTCTCACTGGAGTGAGGCAGCTCTTTTCCCAGTTGACCTTCAGACCCAATCGGTTTAAGTGCTCGAGCACCTTGCCTCGGTGTCGGATCAACTGGTCCCTGGACGAGGCTATGAATAGCCAGTCGTCGAGGTAGTCCAGGATCCGAATGCCTGCCCGGCGGAGCGGGGCAAGAGCGGCCCGGGCAACCTTATGAAGGTGCGCGGGGAGAGGGCAAGACCGAAGGGTAGGACCTTGTACTGGTATGCATGGCCCTCGAAAACAGAACCTTAGAAAGGGTCTGTGTCTCAGAACCACTTCCACCTGAAGTACGCGTCCTTCAGGTCGATTATCGCGAACCAATCTCCAGGACGGATGCACGGTAGAATGCAGCGGACCGTCAACATCCCAAACCGAAACTTGGCCAGGTTTCGGTTCAGACGCCTCAGGTCCAAGATTGGTCGCAGCCCGCCTGATTTTTGGGGACCAGGAAGTAGGGGCTGTAAAACCCACGTTCCATGTCGGCTGGAGGGACTGGCTCGACTGCTCCTTTTGTCAAAAAAGGCCGTCGATCTCCTCTCGCAGGAATGAGGCGCCTGTCCGGGGGACAGGAGTGTGCACTACGCCTCGAAACCTGGGGGCTTTCACGAACTGAATCGTGTAGCCCTGCCGGATTGTCCGGACCACCCACTGTGAGACCCCGGGAAGCTTCCGCCAGGCTCCCAGGTAAGCAGACAGGGGTAACAGTCGGGACGTGCCGATGGTCGCCAAGGCGGGGCCGCCGTGAGGTGGGCTTGAGGGCGGAATCACCAGGGACGAACCCTGGGAAATGGTCAGATGGCTCAGCTCCCCCTCCCTCTCTGCCATGGCCAGTGGAACACGCGCCCAAGTCGGGGTCTTCATCGGAGACAGAGGAAGATGAACCCCCGACCGCAGGGCAAGCGGTTCCACTATTCTCAGGAAGTGAATGAATCTGTCTTTGACACAATAGGTGCCGCCATCCCGAAGGACGGCAGCGAGGAGTGTGTGGTGGACTCCCCCCCACCCCAAGGGGAGCTGGGTCGGTGACTTGGACTTGACCCGAAAGACAGCTCATGACCTCCCGAGTCGCCAACCTCAGGGGCGCTTCTTACTAGAAGCTCTCGTCTGCCTTCGAGAACTCTCCGAGGTTGACTGTGTCTTCCGTCGTGCAGGGGTCTTCCTCGGACCAGAGGTCGAAGGCACAGACCGTGATGGAGCTGTCTCTTATACACATCTTTAATAAATCTCACTGAAGCCCTGGAGACATGAACAAGTAAAGTTTGTTGAAACAAGAATCTTCTGGTTATCATGAAATTAAAATAAAAGCTCAGACGAGTCTCGAATAAAAACCTCATCAGGTTCAGTTATTGCTTTCATCACAAAGTTTATTGTTTTTTTTTACATTTTTTTATTAGGTTCTCGATTTTTAAGCAGCACATGCCCTAGCTTGTTTTCAAAGAATTGCTTTTCATTAGATTTCTATTTTAACGATTCTAAAACCTAACCATTAGAATGCTTTGAAAACCTTTTGTACTTTTCTCACTCTTCTACAATAAGTTTTTTTTGATGAAAGTAGAAAAGCAAGAGAATTAATGATGAAAGTCGTAGAATAAAGTTTCTCTTACCGTTCTCTCGAGTCGTTTTTACTTCCTTGTTTAAAGTACAAAAACCAACTTGAGATTTATTACGACCGTTATCATCTTTCTCAAGACTCTTGTTTAGACAGTCGTTAGATGATCATGAGCTCATAACCTTCAATCAAATTTCTTTTAGAAGCAAATTACCGATTTACAGATATTACAGATTACGTTTACTTCAGTAGTGCCCAGCACTGGTTTCAAAACAGGTTTTTCTTCAGTGGTTTCACTTTCACCTGAAAGGAGGAGGAGTCTGAACGTTGAGGAAAACACATATTTACATTTATGTGAAACACAGGAGCATCTGAATTCATTATAATCTGGTTCTCAAACTCAATCTGTGAAACCTGTTTGTTTTTATGTAAGAAATTTAATTGATTTTCTATAAGACAGAGTTTCTAGACAGAATCAAGGGCTGGACGGGGTCTGGTTTTGGGATCCCTTTTCTGTTTATGTCCCCATCAAACCAGGATCTACAGCAGCTCCAAGTCTGAGCCCATGTCTCTCATCCAGAAAAGCAGGGATTGCTCTCTCCAGGGACAAGTGGAGTTTCTGCCTCAAGTGGAATTGTTGAAGGATCTCAGGGACACAAGGGAGCAATTTATTCATGAGGAACAGATTTCAGATGTCACCTGTTCACCTTCACAAGGAGGTGTTCCTGGCATGTCTCCAGCCAGGAGGAGGTCTAGAGGGGATTGGCCTGGCAAAGCCTCTGTAGAGCGGGAGGAAGTGTTCATGGAGAGGGCTTTTATTCTCACTGTAATAATATTGTGTTTATATCTGTTATAAAACATTCTCTTTCACAAACTCAAAATGCCTAGGGTCTGCTTTAGCGTTAACTCTGCGGTAGATTTGAAACAGAGAACTTTCTTAAAGATCATTAGCCAAAACACAGAGCTGAGAGCATTTGAAGTGCAGTAGAATCCTCACTGTTCTACTTCCCTCTCTCTCATTCAAACACATGTATTCTGTCTCACTGCGACTGACTTTCATTCCTCTTCTTTCTAGAGCTGGCCTCCAACTTTCCAGGTGTTCCTCCACCTGTTCTCGGCTGGTTCCAAGGAAATGGGAGATTAAGCTAACTAAGAAAAAGAAAACTTAAACAGAACACTTGCTTGACTCAGCGTAGGAGGAGCTCACAAATACACTTACGGATAAGCAGGACAGACATAAGGCCAGACAGAATAACAGTGACGTGAAACAGTATGATCCCATGCTCACAAGGAGCAAACACAGGGCTTAAATAAGAAGGAGAATAAAGGAAGAAGCAGGAACACCCGAGAGGAGACAATTAGGAGAAACCAGAGACCAGGTCCGAAGGAGGAGGAAGGCAGAAAGGGACGTGTCCAAAAGTGCACACAAAGGGAAGCCCCGGAAACACACAGGAGCAGGATGAGAAAAAAGAGAAGAAAACTGAGAAAGAAGAGAGACGGAAATAAAAAAGGAAATAGAACGTGATAGTCTTACAAATGTTCTTCAGTGTGATCCAAACATCTCAAACTTCGATTAGTCCGTCCACAACATTTTTTTTTTAATTTTCTTTTGTCCAATATCTGTGTTCTCGCCCGTGTGAATATTTTTCGTTTATTAGCCAGTCTCGGATATAGCTTTTCCTTTTGTGGGTACAATTTAGTTTTTATTATGCGTTTTCATAAGCACAAAAAACTCTAGAATGTCTTGTGCAGGCTTATCTCAATGCTGTCCCTCTTTTTCTTGCCAAGGGGATTCGGTCGGCACGAGTGCAGGACACCGTCACCAGGAGGAAGTCGTGGAAGCACCGGGGAGTGAGTGTTACACCTAGGATCAGACGGTAAGTGGAGTCTGTGGGAGCTTCGGGGTAGAGGTGAGTCCAGCAGCTTTAGAATGGAATGCAGACGGCAGACAGACAATCTTGGGTGAAGTGGGGTTTCATGGGAGATGTGTGGTGATTGTCTGCGCGTTGGGCGTGTGATGAACTCAGGGTGGTAATGTTATGATATAAAGGCATATTTTACACCAACATCTTTATTTCTGAAATGTTTCTCAAAAAACATGTGTATATCAAAACTTATTTAAGTTGTTCAAAACCTTTTTTTTGGAAATTACATGCAGAATAATTTGTATTCAAAAGTTTTATGTACATGACAACATTCTTATTAATGACGCAAGTCAAACAAAACAAAAATGCTAGAATGATTAATAAAATAACCAATAAAATCCTTCATTAAACCATAATTAAACACATGAGATGCCATTGCCATAGGATGACAACAATCCTGTGTCAATAAAATCAAAATGAGCTTAACTTAAAAAAATGAATACATATATTACATCTTAGCCACTTTATTGCAGAAACTAAGACAGCGTAAGTCAAGCCTGAAGTGGTTGTTCTTCTCAGAGTGGTTAAACGTATTCCAATAGGCACGCTGGTCAATCAACATGTGTTTGGCTCTTCGAGAAGGCTGTGGAGGGGATCAACTCAATTATTGCTCGTAGTGCATACTCAGGCATGACGTAGTCCGACCACAGTCTAATCTGTTGGGTGCTAATGTCCAGGTTGAAGTGGTACTTTGACCGTCTTAATCTCTGCTATATGAGAGGATTTCTGGATGATGCAGCAGGTGGTGCCCGCCGATCCACTCTCGTTCACTTGTGCCAAGTTGGTCAGAGCCATGGCGGCATGGAGCTCTTTCCAGTAGGTCTCATTTGTTCCTCCTCCTCCTGCTATGAGGCTTCCACTACCCTCAAAACAAGAAGAAATGTTCGATTAGAAGATTTTAAGAATTCAACTTCATGTCATTAATTACTCTCTTGTAAAGTTGCTTCACACTCATTAGACTTTCAAAAACACCTATGTTGTGTTTCAATTGAAAAAAAAATGTTTTGTTTAAAGACACTCAAGTTATCACTACTTAAAACAAACAAACAGGAAGTCGGGCCACTTGGGGAACAACACCGATTGATGATCAGTTTCACATGCTGTTGAGAATGTGTAATAGATAATTGGTGGATAATTTATTGACAATTCGGCACCCAATTAAGGAGTGGGTTCTGCAGGGGGTGTCCACAGACCACTTCTCGGTTCCTATTTTTTCTGGTTGGTGTTTTGGTCACTTCTAAATACTCGTGGTGTGAAGAAGTCAACCATCATGGTGGCTCAGGTAGCACAGCTCATCCAGGATGCACATCAATAAATGCGTTTCCATCCACCTATTTTATGCCCATTTTGGAATATCGCGTAATAAACTCTGGATGAAAATAACTGAGTATAACATAAAAATTGATTAGGATAAACTTTTTATATATAAATGCACATACACTACGTTGGAAACGCATTTACAGAATAAATCCCAGCATCAAAAAAAAAAAAACTGTGATTTTACCTCTGGGATGCAATTGGGTGGCATTAGTGGACTAACGCTGCAATGTACCTGTCCAGAGTGTACTCCTGCCTCTCGCCCAGTGTGCGCTGGAGACCCCCGTGACCCCAAAAAGGTAATAAGCCGGTTGGAAAATTAATGATTGAATGACTAGTGGACTAATGGTTTTTTTGCACGACATCTGAAATGTTATTTTGGTCATTCTAAAATTCCTAAAGTCTGTCATCAAAGTGGCTCAGGATTATCACCTCCCAGAACTGTCTTGATTGACAGCATTCCCAAAGAACAAAGCGTTCTCCTGCCTCCAAAAACAAGTTTTCATGACAGTGCTTATTGTGATTCATCTACGTGTTCTAAGATTTTATAAGAAGTTATTATATACAGTGACGAGTGAAGTAGTAGGACTGATCAGCGTTGTCGGGTGCGATTCATCAGTCTGCGCGCTTAAAGGTGCCATAGCCAAGGAGAAGGGGAGTCACACCAGCTGATTTTTGGATGCCGTGAGAGCCACTACGGAATGGCAAGGGGCCCAGGAGGTGCCCAACGACCGGGTGTAGAGTGTCTCGCCGAGCCAGTTGAGTTATTGGGGCTAGGCTGGATTCCCGTCCCCCGGAGGAGCGTGCCGGGTTTCCAACAAGGAGTCGATGACAGGGCGCATGGATCCAGTGAGCCCGGAGCGTGGCGTATGCACCAGCACAGCAGGATCCCACACATCTGGTCAGGAAATCCACGTGCCACTGGACTAAAGTGGGGGGAAGTACCCCAGAGTACCCCTGCGCACTCCCTGATGCCATGCGCTCATCTGACCTGCCCACCACCACTACAGTGGCTTTTTAAATCATTGGTGATGGTGACATTATTTATGCCCTGAGCGGCTTTGAACCAGACCAATGTGTGCATGTCTCTCATGCCACCTTCTACAATACGAAAAAAGGCCTTCTCCTAACCCAGTAACCATTTTTCTTTCGAGTTTTGCCACCAATTTATCAGAACGGATCTGTAGACTGAAACATGGCTAATGAGCCGTCACAAGAATGTTTGCTGTGTCTGTCAGTGTACTCTCCAGAGCATAAAGGCACTACCAACAGTCAGGCCAGTACAGCAAGGGATGTGGAGGAGGGCAACAACCCACCAGCAGGACCGCAACCTCTGGCTTTGTGCAAAGAGGAATTGGAGCACTGCCAGAAACCTGCAAAATGACAACCAGCAACCACGAATGTACATGGATCAGAAACAGACTTCTTACAGTCTAACTATGACTTTTGACGATCTGTTCTCTGGCAAATGGCAATTTGCTATTGGCGCCCTGTGCCTACACAAAAATAGAATAATCTAGTGGTCGATAGGTACAAGGATGAGACTCCCTGTGAGACCATGTGCTGGAGCGGTTGGTTCTGGGTTCCTCCTAAGGCAAGGCGATGCTAGATCTCGTGTGGCTGCAATGTGACAGCAGTTCCAAAGTCATTGGTGCTAAGGACTGACTCCCTCCATCAACAAACACAAACTGTCCAGGAGTTGGGGGATGCTTTAGTATAGGTATGGGAGCAGATCCCTTAGGAGACCATCTGCAACCCCATCAGGAGCATGTCCAGGTGTTGTAGAGCGTTATAAAGGTGTGTGGAGACCATACACACTGCTGAGCCTCATTTTTACTTGACCATCAGCGTTGGATCGGCCTGCAGTGGATCCACTTCACTTTGAGTAGGACTCCAGATGCAGACTTCCATGGTGATGATTTTGTAAAGGTGAACTTTTAGTGTTCCCTGTCTTTTTGAGCGGAGTGCTTTACATTGCATCCTGAAATGTTTTTTATTTAATGCTTGGAGGAGTGACATTAAACTCTCTGATGTGATGAACAAATCAAATGCTTGCTTCCATGATTCACTCCAACACAGTGAAACCAATTCTACTCTCAAAGGAAAAGTAGAACAAGAACCTTGCAGCACCCTTCATTCCCCCATTACGACCGCTGCTTATTATGCCACAGCATTCTCACCTCGGAGTTTGGCACGTGCCACAGTCCAGTGTCACTGAAAACACAAAATGGGGACATGAGTAACGTGTAAAATTCACAAAAGTCAAAAGTTAAGATACTAAACCATCGCTGCGTTCTCTGTGCATTGATGGCCGTTTGCAGATATGGATGCGTGAGTGAAGTGGGTGTTTCGAAGGTTTTTAAGATGCTCTTTCAAATGCTTCAGCCAAAGCACATGTAATTATGCTTCTCGTGCACTTGTGAGATGGAGAAAACAAATCTGCGATGTTATTTCATCACTTTGCTGCTCATTTGCATGTTTAAACTCACACTCATTTTAATTCGGCTAAAAGCATTTGAATGGCTAATAAAACATAATTCAAATATTCTGTGTTCAGGTTGATCGACCAAACTGATGGTAAATGGAATTTAAGTAGTACTTTTTGTGTTTATTCCAACAATAAGGAACATAAACAGAGAAATATATTGTAAATAAAAATGGTTTGAAATTTAAAGGGTCCCTTTGATACAGATCAGTTTGTTCGTCCTTTTTGCAGAAAAACCACAGTAAGTGAAATGTTTTCACCAACATATTCATGTTTTGAGATCATGGGATGCTTTATTAAGATCTTTTTTGGTGTAATTATTCATTATGCTTGCTTAAGTAGGGGACTTTTTCCTGGTGGGATTTCAGTCCTTCGTGGTGTGTGGGGCTGCAACTAATTATTAGTTTGGCGATGATTTTTTACAATTAATCAGATAAAAACGAAATGCTTCTTTAATTTGATGTTTACTTATCACTACATAAAATAAATGAAGGTATTATTTATGTAAAAAACTTAAAAATGCAAAACCCACATATAGTTTAATTATCTTTAATTTTGACATTTTAAACCTTAAATGAAAGACAAAGTATGTTTTTGGACAGTAAAACCTCTCTCTTGTATTCACATAAAGTATAAATAAAAAATATTGACATCCCGTATTTCATATAATTATCTAGAATAATGTAAGTTTGTCTAATAAAATGAGACATGCACAAGTAAAACATTAAATTCAGTTTGAAAACAGATTTGCGAGCTAACAGGTTAACTTTCTAGTGGACTTTTAAAAACTGTAGAAATGGAAAAGCAAAGAGTCTTGATTAAAATGAAGGGAAAGAAAGTGCATTGGTTCACAAGTGCTGTGTTATTTACATTCTCTGAAAACCACAACAATTACTAAATGTAATGTTCTACAGTTATTTGCATTATTTAATTTAAGCAAATGTACAAGTAGCATCATTTTAATTATTCACCTTTGCTCTTGAGGCGATTGCACGAGTTCTAATGCTAGTGACAATATAAACAAAAGCACTTAAACTATACAACACAATGAAAAGATACAGTTTAT
>SRMA01026983.1:0-148406 GCA_007224835.1 Danionella cerebrum
GAAGAAGATAGATGACACTCGCCGAAGTGTAAAAAACATCCAGTTATTTATGGTCAACAAAACACTTTTTATAATGGGGTGTTAGCCTAGAATCAATGCGGTGAACACAAATGATATGCATGTTTTACGCATCAGATCATGCTTTTGAGGTAACTCAAAAGTTATATTTTAAACTTACTTTAAAATTAGAACAGACATTCCATTTTCTGATATGTTGATATTGCTGAATACTGTTCTTAAGTATGTATTAAATGATATACTGTGGCAAATGCAATAGAGTATTGCTGTGTATCAAGTCACACTTGAATAGAAAATATAGGGAAGTAAAAATGGATTCCAAAATCCGTGTTGTTTATCAGTCAGAACATCTTGACAATGGAGTAAGCTTATTGGAATAATCAATCAATAACCGTGATAGAGTAATCTATTATTAAAATACCCTACCTTTATGAGCAGCTAGTTCTGTTCAGCTGTTCTGCAAGCATCCCAAATGTCCTGTATATAAAATGTGCATGTCGCCATATAAGAACCAATAGGGAACACCCACACAAATGACATCTAGCTAATTTCTCACAGATTCATTGATCACTGTGTTCTCAGGAGAATCTATATGTGGATCAGCATAACCTACTGCTCACCCTGGATAAATGCATGCTTCTTACGGTTTGATAATTTAAGTTCATTATAGGTTATATCAGTTATCTCTTAAAGACTGCCCGGAAAGCCATCAGTAGGGGAGGGTTCACACCAATATCATCATTTGCTTCATGCCAATTTCCATAATGCCAGAGCAAAAGAGGTCTAGCTTGACCCCTGAGGTTTGGAGGCAGGCGTCTATATAGGAAATAGGGTGAGGAATGGTTGTTAGGATACAGCATGGGCAGCATGAGTCCTAATGAGCTCATCTGAGGCTTGTTATAGAGCCCCTCCACGGCTGCTCTCCAAGAAGCAGACGGCTCTGCAGTTTCCCTAATGGTTGCGTCAGAATGAGTGAGAACTCATACTGACACAGCTGGAGCCCTGGAAAACTGTGGGCTTGATAGATATATAGGGATTCTTGGGTGTATTCTAGCTGACAATTTGGCGAAGCAGTGACATAGTTACATTTAAACTTTGATTTTCTGAGAGCCTTGAAGCATTAACATTTAAATGCATTTTAGGAATGCTCTATAATGTAGTTAGAAATTGATTTTAAAAACTTTCCACAAAAGTCCACTCAATTAAATGAATCTATATTAAGGTGAATTCCTATAAATAGCCTACCATTGAAAACAAATGAGAATGTCCAACTGACGCCATGTCAACCCAACACTTTTTTTTAACTTCATTAAAAAAATGTATCCACACAAGAATGATTTTACCACTACAACGATTCAAAAATTCACAGGCAAGAGCATGCTTACCAAAAAGGTTTGGATATGGTTTGGTTGATGCTTTTTTCACGTTTTCAACTCAAAACGTGAAAATTTAACAAGGTTAAATATGCAGCTTATTGAGAAATAGTATACCTTTATACGTTTAATACAGCTATGCTTAAAATATACATTTTTTTTAATGGTCAAAAATTCCCATTGAAATCGGTGGGAGAGAGAAACTGCATCCGAACAAACATTTGGACAAACCATTTATGAGTTATTGTTAGTTTGAGAGTTCAACTCCTGCATCTTTTCCATCAGTTTTCACCTCATTAAAAACCTTTAAAGTGTGTGCTTTATGTACATTTTAAAGCATTACACAGTCTTTAAGTTTTTAAACTGCATTTTTATACAGTAGTATGCAAAAGCGCCAGCACCAGTACTCACTCATTTCCTTGAGGAATTGCTAAATTGTCTAGTTAACCACTGCTTTCTCTTTTACCCAAACCTTACCCCAGCTCTGACGGTTGGGTGATGTGAATATTTTTTCCACTTATGAGTAGATTTTGCCACAAAAGTTTTTTTTTTGCCACAAAAAACACTGAGTGGGGATTATCATATTTCCTGTGGAGAGCAAAGCTCCACTCAACCATTGTCTCCAGCCAGATACTCTTGGTTTCCCCTATAGTTTTAGAGAAGCCAAATATTGTTTCTTTGTCTACATGGCAATACTAAAATGCTTTCAGAAGTACTCACCCTGGGCAAGTTTGCAACATTACATATGCTTAATTTGTCCATGAGGAAGTCCTGGAGCGCTGAGCTGTTCCAGCAGTGTCAAAGGGAGAAAAAAATGTCCTGGGTCGGGATTTTTTTTCACCACAATGTAATGATCACAACTGTTTTTTGTGACAGTTTCAGAACTTACTGGGTTTAAAGCTTTACTTTGGTGCATTTTTTGCACATTTTCTGGTTAATTTTGCACATTTTGGCTAATTTAAAGGATAAAAATGGTCCTGGAGTGTCGTGAATATTCAGAATAAATTTCACTTATAGCTTAAAAATGTTGATCTTGGAGAAATGTTTTAAGAAAAGTACAATCTTTTCAAGCTTTTAAACGGGAGTTGAGCTATGTGGTATGTGTATGTGCTAATGCCCTCATTAAAAAAAATCATCTAGGGTTTTTAATAATCACAAATATTTTATATTAAAAATACTGAATGTAATAAGTTCTGAAATCTATTATTTGTGTTTTAATGCTATACAACCTGCATGTGAGCAGTAGAGCATTTTAGAGTGAAGTTTTAACTATTTTCTGGTCAAAACATAGTTTGGGTTTGGCACTTTGCAGACGGTCCCTAAGCGATTGTGTCTCAGTTGTCTGCACGTACACTACAGCAATGTACAGCGAACTCTGAGAAAGACATATTTTTACAAAAATAGCAATACAGTTTGTCTTCTATGTTTCATTTGTCTGTTTAGAGTGTTTCAAACTATTGATTAATCTGTGTATCTGTAGCCAAGTTTACTGAATTCTGTTGTGCTGTCGCCACCCTGATGACCCGCCTAACGTACACTTTTGCTTGGGGTCTGTCTGACCCACTGGTTTAAAAAAAAATAAAAAATTAACAGTTTAGACAGTCTTTTTGACATTTAACCAGAAAGCTAATGCTAACTGTTCAAAAATGCCTATCAGAAATATACAAGGAAGCGTCACTTTAAATAGAAATAAAACAATTACAGTTACAGCTTTTATTTACAGCTTTTTTATTGACGGGGAAGGACCTTGAGCAAATCAAATTGCGAAGTACTGTGTTTGCTCCTGCACAAATTAAGCACTGCATGGTTCCAGTGAGCCAGAACAACAGGGTTGTGGAAGTTCAGTGGAGAGTGACAAGTGTAACAGTAGAATTGTAATCTTAAGTGGGGGCAGAATGCTAACTGGTAGAGCTGGTGGGGATTACAAGCCATGGTTGAGCTGAGGGAAAATAGGGAAAGTGCACATGGCAACTATTGAGTCGAGGCTCAACAGCCTTGAGCTCAACAGCTCGAGATGAATTCAAGGTGACATCACACCCAGACAGAGCTTGAGACTTGAGGGCTTGAAGGTTAGGGTGAGCTGAGGGGCAAACATGATCCAGAGAAGACTGAGATTGCGGCTACGAATAATGGGATCCGAAGATTGGGTTATAACCAGATTATTTGGGCATAGTAATAAAACAATAGAATTTAGTAGAATCAGTGGAGACAAGGGATGCATTGACAAACCAGAATAAGGGGAGGGTTTTATGGCCGAGACAAGAGAGAGTCGCAGAAAAATTGGGTGGAATTAACAAAAGAAGAGAGACTGGAGAGTTAGAGATAAACTACAAGAGGATTGGGAGGACCTGAAGGTCAAACTGTTCTAAAACAGAATTTAATTTCAGACATTGCTCAAACTCAGTGAGGACGAACGTTTATTAGATGTACTTTAACAGCCTGCAGACTCACTTGGTACGATGCACGTTGAGGATCTGTATCCCCTGCCAATGATTGCATTTCTGTCTAGCTCGCCATATGTGGAGGGTCAGAATGAAAGATGAGTGAAAAATGGAATAAATCAATCTTTAATTCAGAAGGTGTGGTAAAAGTCTTTCAATTATTGATGTGATTACATTGGGATGGTACAGGCACTCAAACTGTAGCCTTTAGGGGTATAGTAATAATTTTAGGCTAAAAGGAATTGCAAGTTTATGAGAAAAAAAACATGTAATAAACATTCTTGAAAGAATCATCTGAATATCAATGAGTTTGCTGCAAATTGAATTCTTGTGAATTTTACTACGCAAAGTAATGTCTACACCCTTGCCTTTCATCTAGAGTGAACTACACTTTTGCAAACCGAGATCTGTTTTATACACATAAAAATCGTCCAGTATTGTGTCCAGTTGCTTTTGAGGAAACATAGGTGAGCTGTCAGGGTCAGAAATGTGTGCAATCTTTTTTTCAATCGGTTTTCTGCCATGAACATTCAGAATTTAGTAGTGTTTACTTTTTTTTTTGCATAAACTTTACTTGCAGTTGGATTTTTAACCAATGAGATTTCAAATAGCTTTGAACAGATTTGAAATTTTTGATTTCTGTGTCCTCTGAGTCGTTGAAAATTGCTAAAGTTTGATTTTCAGGTAGATTGTCTAGCTTCCTAGTGTGCTTTTAGGAATATTTCAGAATAAATCTCTGAATATAGCTTACAGTTTGGTCTAGAAAGGGTGAAGGTAGCACCTGATTCGGAGGACTCCTAGAAGTTTTCCTGGGTGAATAATACCATTTCTAGCCTGATGTATTTTATTTGCATGTTGTATATATCTGCTCCAGAAGATGTTAGACGTTTAACGTGTAATGTCTTCGTTGTTTATTAAAAATGACAGACAAAGCATAAATGCCTTTCTTTCTTAATTATCTTGGCACATATATTTTGTGTGTCCCACTCCCAGAGAAAAAAATCCTGTCCCATCCCAATCCTGGACCAGAGTAAAAAAATAAATCCTGTCCTTTTCCACACTTGTAGAATTGACTCCAGGTCCCATCCCACTCCCACTCCCATCCAACTCCTGCCAGCTTTCAAATACCTGTAGTTTTTTTAAATGGATTCCAGTTTAGTAAAAACAGGACATTGGTCACACAATGACATTGGTCACATTAACCATCTTAGTTAACCGAACCCCCAAAACTTGTGTTTGTACATTTTTTTTTTGCCATTTTTCTTTTCAGAGGAAATAAAACTTTCAAAATCTGGCAAATATTTTTTTTCGTTATAAATGCTCAGAACAGTGTGTAATAAGAAAAAAGGATTTGAATTTTCATCAAGTTTCTCTTTATAAACAACTATAAATGTACATATACATTTACATAATTACATAAAGTAAATTATTGTTGGGAATAAACCCTGTGTATAAAAACTTTTTACATATGACTGTGATTTAAAAAACTCACAGGGGCTCTCGATGATCGTATAATCATCTTCTTACACTATTTACACGTGTTTTGGCACTCTAATCGAACACTTTAGTGTGCCACAAATGGTAGAAAAATGCAAGGAAATAAGGAAAAGAAGACGCATGTGCGCGAATGCTGAAGAAGAATCATGGACAAAATGCAGTTCAATCTAACACTAATAAACCTATTACTAAGACAATTGTTATATTGTTATATACAGTATAAACATTATATTTACTATGAAATCTCCGCTAAACTGTTCCTAAAGCGATTCACGCTCCCGGTGAAAGGTCTGTTTCTCTTTGTTGTTTGTCGCCGGCAACAGCTTCAGTGTTAAAGGGTTGACTTCTGTTGTCGACCCGGAAAAAAGGTGTTCTTTGGACTTCCGTGTTTTGATGCGCTGAAAGATTTACAAAAAATCGCGCATCTCGTTTGGATTGCTTAACACAGACAATTCTAATCTATTAATGGTGTTCCCGCTCCTGTTGATTTTTATTCCTGTCCCATCCCGATCACGAGATTAATAACAAAAGTTTATCCCATCCCACAAGAATCCCACGGGAATCACGAGACCCGCGGGAAATCTCAACAAATGTCATCCTCTAGTGTGTGTGTGTGTGTGTGTGTGTGTGTGTATTATGTATAGATTATATAACTGTTAACAGATAAGAAAGACCGTGAAATACCATTCTGTCTAGTTTACAACTATCAGACTTTGATCACATTCGTAAAAAAAATATTTTATTACTCACAAACGTAACATTTATGTCACAAAGAAATGTCTTAAGTTGCAGTATTAGAGAGAATAGCATAGCATATATTCTTTAAATCAGTCCCATACTGGGATGAATATGTTAAATGTTACATATCTCTCCTTCTTCTCTGATTATGTGTCTTCTCTAGTTATCTTTGGATTCTGGAATCATTTACTCTTTTTCTCATTTCAAACCTGAGAAATTGGTATTAGCAACTAAGAAACAGAGCAAATGGTATTTTGTTTACAGGCAGTAATGGGACGGGTTCCACTCTCGAACATTGAGGTAGCACAGGGATGAAAACACTAATGTAATCAGACAACAAACGCATGTCTGATAACAAAGCTGTTCTATTTCTCTCTCTTACCCACACCTTTATGCCTAGCCTTAGCCCTTGAAATTGGGGGTTAGAGGAAGGGCTGCTCCTTATGAATCAAGACCCCCCTACAAAACCATTTTAAATCATATAAACATAAATCAATGAAATTTGTGTCTGTTGTGTAACGTTATTGTAATCAGGGTAAGTAGTTGCATTATTTCTGTACGTTGTTCTAGCATTTCATGTGACTTAAATCACTTTACCTATATATAAACATGGGAAATTACATTTCACATAAATCAATGATTTTCTGAATTTTAAAACTTATAAAGAACAAAACTACTTTTATGGGTCTGATGGTCTGTGAGTCTTTTGGTTTCCCTTGAAATAAGGGCTATGTGTCACTAGAAAAATCTGTCCAAAAACTATTGGGACACATTAATCAGCTAAACAGATGATTGGGGCAAAGGGGGAATGAATGGCATAAACTGAGACCCCTAACAAAAGTTATTTGTAAACTTTCACTTTGTATTTTATTTCAGACAAAACACGAATCTCTGCTTACAGCGATATTGATAAAAGCAATCTAACTCATACTCTGCTGAGGTTTTTAGTGCCTGCCCCACTGAATGATGGCTCCTCAACCAACAATACAAGTCTGAGGATTGATGGTGTGAAAGTTCTGCTCCATTTCTCTGCAATTCCTCATACTAGAGAAAAACCTTCCTTGAATCATTTCTCCTCTATAGCCCAAAGTGGCTCAAAAAGATAACATTCATCCTCATCAAACGGATCTTGAGAACCCAGATAGCTTGCCTGGAAAATCCTTAAACCAGATAAATTATTGACGTCTTAGGCACATATATCCATGAAATCTCCACTTTTCTGTCTAAAACAATTATTTATTTAAACTTGGTTTCTGAATGAATCCTAATGGGAACACAACATAAATATAATATCGCAGTATTGTGTACTTTCTCAGAAAACAGACAGGATTGTAATCAGTTTCATGAAATCAATGGTGGTATTTATTTAACAGAACAGGCTAAGAAAGAGCTGTCTCGAGAAAAGCCAACTCATATCCTTTTATGCAACTGCACAATAACCTCTAATAATCTTGAAACATATCCAACTAACTCTTCCAGATACCTTACCCAACAAAATCTGCATATTTATTCAGGGACACAATATTTTCTCTTCAAAATGGATCCAAATGCATGTGTACAATAGGCTGTGTAAATGCATGTGGATGTTGAGTGCTTTTACGTCCCTGCTCCCCTTCTTGGTGAAGCAAGACATTTGTATTTTTTTTTTTTTTATTCGATTTCAATGGTAAATTCCAGAAAACTGCTGCTAGCCCTGCTGTCTGTTCGTAGCTTACCTGATAGAACACATGGTCATTTAATTACTGGAGTTGTACTGCAAGCTGTTCCAATCAAAACCTCTTTTAGCATAACATTTGTTTATTGGCCAATGTTTTACGGATTAAATCAACATCTAATCACATAAGATGTGAATCCCTCACAAAAAAAACAATGCATTGATCTTGTGAGTCCAAATGTAATCCAATAAGTTGTATTTAAAATAAATTGAATGTAGTCTTTTTTTTCCCCAACTACTATTTTCCAAATTGCATATTTTACACATTTGAAATGTTTGATAAACACATGGTGAGGACGATCTGCTAAAGTTCAAATCGAGCATCAGATTGGGGAACAAAAGTGACAGAACATGTCATAGTTGTTGGTGCTGGACAGGCTGGTTTGGATTTTAACACTCCAAAGTGAGTGGCCATTCTGTGGGCCACTTGTTACAACCAAGGTATGTACAACCGAGCCTTTATGCATCGGCACATTAATGGCACAATTATGAGTGCAAAAAGACACAAAACTGCGTATTGTGAATAAAACGACGGTCTTGTTTGCTCTCACATTCATGTGCTCGCTCAAAACAAACTGCCACAGTTCCAACTAATCAGAAAGTCTTCTATCTTCTGAATGGCTGGCCTTTAAACCAATCACAGCCTTCTCTCAGCAGATGCAGACGAGAAATTGTTTTTTTTTTTTTTTTTTTATCAATAATTCATGGCACGGTACGATTATATTCAGCTGAAAAGGGCATAGAAAAAATTAAAATTAACATCAAAAGATGTGTAAATACAGCACAGAAGAAATTTCTCAAAAGTGAAAAAAAGTTTCACTGTCTACGGATCGTAGTTTCAAAAGTCTCAGATCAATAACTTGATCGCAAACATCCATCTTAGCTTGTAGATAAGAATAACAAAACAATACTTATTTGGCACTGAGGGGTGTTGCTTTCTTCACTGCAGTCCTGTTTGCCATACTGTCAGTCATTTTATCATATTTTTAATCCCTTTATGCCATTATCACCCTTCCTAGACAGTAAAATGTACTATTCAATATACTCTACTATATTTACATTTATATTGGGGGTTTTCCTATCTTTCGCTTATTCAACTGGGTACAATTGTACTGTACCTTGAATTGTTAATAAAAGAATAAACATTTTCTCATCTGCTGTGATTGGCCTAGCAGTCAGATAATAGAAGACTCCTCTCTGATTGGCTGTAATTTTGGCAGTTTGTAATTGTGTTTTGTTTTGAGCAAGGGTGTGAATGTGAGAGCAAACAAGAATGTCTGAGTTCTGAACCTTTTGCGTTCTGAAAGAAGGACTGTTTGCGCTCAAAACTGTGCCGTTAAAGTAATCCCATAAGTCTTGAGGTGGATGGGCTACTCATATCAGCTAAGAACAGGAAATTGAGTCTACAATTTGTGCAGGCTCACTAAAGTTGGACAATAAGCAGATTGGATAAAAAGTTGCCTGGTCTGATGAGTCTTGCTCACTGTGACATTCAGATGGTAGGGTCAGAATTTGCTATCAGCAACTTGAAACCATGGATCCATCCTGCCTTGCATCAATGGTTCAGACTGGTGGCGGAATGATGTGGGGGAATGTTATGTTGGTAAGTGGAACTTTGTGGAACTTTTATATTTTTAACTGCTACTAGGCCACAATGAATGCAATTAGTAATAATATAACGTGTTTTTAACTGTTCTGTTAACCTTTGGAAATTACCTTTAGAGTAAAAGCAGCCATTAATATTAATGTTGCATCTTTGTTTCTTGCAATTCCTTTCAATTCACTTGAGAATCAGATGAAGGCAGAGAACAGAGAGTCATAATGTCTTCCTGCAAGGTCTTCAGAGGTGACTTCTTTCATATTGAATCAAACTGACTGCTTGCGGTTAAATGCTAAGAGATTTCCACCTTTTCATGCAGGTCACTGTGCTGCATGGTAAGTTCAAGTAGAGCTCCTGGATTTACTGTAGAAGTGAAAATTCAATGTTGTGAGAGATTTTAAAAATGTGATTTCAATATACTGCAATATTACACAGATTATAAATAGTATTACACAAATCATGCATGGTTTGTGAGGTGTACAGGACCATTTTCTATAATAAGTTGCACAGTTGTCACAGATAAGGATGTATTTATCTGTTTAAATCTGGTTTGATTTTGAGAATCCCAATTTTTTTTTGTTGCATGGCTAGCTATGTTGCATGGACAGTGGGCCATGAGAAGCAAGAAAAGAAGAATAAAGGACTATAGTATTGTGGTCTCAAATCCAAATGTACATATGAACATCCAAAACCGTATGTAAAACACTGACATGTAAAACACACATTGAATGACCTTGTAATTAAGTCCAGTGGGTAGATGCAGGGGGAGTGGTGCGGTCAGTTGGGTGCTGTCACGTTGCTTAGCATTAACAATTAATAATCATATTTATTCAAAGAGGAGCAATAAGGGTTGAAATCTGAATATAAAATAAATAAATTATATTTTAATGTCTAAACATGCACTTAGTTCCCTTACAGTCGAGAACGTAGACGAATGTGGAGTTGCTCGACTAGGGGACTTACCGCGCCGTGGCAAGCGCTGTTCCGAGTGTGGTGCCCTCTCCGCCTGCCAGACGCCAGAGAGAGTGCTATCTGTCACGGTCTAAACCTTCGGCCAAAAGCCAGAGGAAGACCCCAGCATGGCGGAAGGCACGGTCTTCCTCAGAGGGTTCTCAGAAGCAGACAAGATCTTCCCGTAAGAAGCGCGCCTGAGGTTGACATCCAGGGAAGATGTAAGATCTTTCAGGGTCTCACCATCGACCCAAGTCTCCCTGGAGGTGGGGAGGCCACCATGACCTTGCTCCTGTCCTACGGGACGGCGGCACCCCTTGTGTCAAAGAAAGATCTAACATTTCTCCCGAGAATAACTGTCTCACCTGCCCACTTGTCAGAGGGTACCTCTTCCTCATACTTTGACGAAGACCCCGACGCCGGCAAAAGTACCGATGGCACAGACGGTGGACATGGCGGCAGTAGCCCTCACAGAGCCACCCACCAGCACCCAGGGCCCCGCCCTGGTGATTCCACCTCCAAGCCCACATCCGTGCGGCCCTGCCTTCATCGGCACGTGCATACCTGGGAGCCTGGCGGAAACTTCCCGGGGTCAATCCGGCTGGGTTACACGATTCAGTTCGTGCGAGAGGAGATCGACGCCCTTTTGTCCAAAGGAGCAGTCGAGCCGGTCCCTCCAGCCGATGCAGAAAGAGGCTTTTACAGTCCTTACTTTCTGGTACCCAAAAGGTCAGGCGGGTTATGACCAATCCTGGATCTGAGGCGTCTGAGCCGGGGCCTGGCCAATTTCCGCTTCAAGATGCTGACGATCCGCAGCATGCTGCCGTGCGTTCATCCTGGGGATTGGTTCGCTACAATAGACCTGAAGGACGTGTACTTTCAGGTGGCCGTGGTGCGTCGCCACAGACCCTACCTAAGGCTACCTACCTATTGCCTATCTGGATTCAAGATGGCGCCAGTGTGTTTGGCCCGCTGTCTGTCTCTGGCTACTCTTGCTTGTTTTGTATTGTTACTGTCAAGTTTCACCACAAAAGTCTATTCACTTTTGCAATATGATCGCCAAACACTTTTGGATCTGCGACCGGCTGCTCATATTACTATAAATTTTAACCAGGATGGACAAACAAATCCTCCACCTCCGTTTCTTAGGGGGGTACCTGGCCACCTGCTCCGTGTCCCAGAAGCACGCCTGTGCAGACGTCGCCGTTCTCGCCGTGGTAGACGTAGCGGATGGCTGGTTAAGCTAAAGGCTGCATTGGCTCAATTAGTTCCTTTCTCCGTGGATTATGTTCCTAGCGATCGGATCGTGTCTTGGCGTTCCTTGGATCCTATCGCTTCCTGCTTGGTGTCTGTGGATGGCTCGGGCCGTGCTGTGTCTCGGATTTCCCCGTTTCCGTGCGCTCTGCGGGGAGGAGTGGATCAGCGCAACCTGCGGCCGCTAGCCCGTGTTTCCGCAGCTGCCTGGGCTCCAGTGGTTAACTCCTCCTCTCAAACTGTGAAGGTAGCCTCTGTGAACGCCAGGTCATTGGGAAATAAGACTTTTATCCTCAAGGACTTCTTTACTTCTTTGGAACTGGATTTTCTGTGCGTGACCGAGACTTGGATCGCAGATGGTGAGTCTAGCGCGCTTGCAGAACTCTTGCCAGCAGGATGCTCGTGCTTCAATGTGGCGAGAAAGACAGGCCGTGGAGGTGGGATTGCCACCGTCTTTAATCAAGAGTTTAGGTGCAGACAGCTCTCAACCACCTACTCTAGTTTTGAACTGTGCCTGTTTGAACTGTGTCGCCCTCTTCATATTCTGTGTGCTGTCGTCTACAGACCTCCAAAATACAACAAAGATTTTATTGGCGATTTCGCTGACTTCTTGGCCGACATTACCCCCATTTATGATAAGATTCTAATAATGGGTGATTTTAATGTTCATGTTTGTTGTCCAGACAAACCATTATCTAAAGACTTTTTAAATCTTATTGACTCTTTTGGATTTGTGCAAAGTGTGTCTGGTCCTACGCAGAAGCAGGGGCACACTCTCGATCTTGTTTTGACTTTTGGTTTGTCTGTAGAAAACTTAGAGACACATAATGCTGTTTTTTCTGACCATATGCCTGTGGTTTTTGACATTTCTGTGCCGTGCGTAATGACGAAGCCGAGCGCTCCAGTGCGCACATGCCGTGTACTTAACTCTTTCACTGCCGCTAAGTTCTCTAATGCTTTCGTGACAAATTTAGATCAGGTCACATCTACTGACACAGAAATGTTATTCTCTAGTTTTCATTCGGTTTGTCAATCAACAATTGAATCAGTGTCACCACTTAAAACCAGGCCAGTAAAACCCAGACCTGAGCCTTGGCTCAATGAAACAACTCGTGCTGTTAGGCGCACATGCAGACAAGCCGAACGCAAGTGGAAAAAGGATCATCTGGAAGTTTCGTGGCAAATTTTAAGAGAGAGCTGGCGTCTTTATCAGAATACCGTTCGAGCTGAAAAAAGACAGTTTTTCTCAAATGTTGTGGCGAATAATTGTAATAAGCCTCGTGTTCTTTTTAAAGCAATCGATACATTTTTGAATGTACCAGAGTCAGTATTGCTGGAACCCTCACCTGACACGTGTGAACAATTTCTTACTTTTTTTTTTATAAATAAAGTTGAGAGCTCCAGGTCACTCATTAGGCCTGTAACACAGGATCCTTCTGTTCATGCTTCCTGCTCTGCTGTTTTTGACCAGTTTGAGCTTGTGACTGTCTCTCAACTAAAAGACATTGTTGCCCACATGAAACCTGCAGGCTCTCCTGATGATCCACTACCTCCACATTTTTTCAAAGAGGTTTTTGATACATTGGCTCCCGCAGTGCAAAGGATTATAAACTCTAGTCTTTCTGAAAGTGTTGTCCCCGCTCACCTCAAACGTGCTGTGGTTCATCCTTTGCTCAAAAAACCTGGCCTTGACTCCTCTGTTTTATCGAACTTCAGACCCATTTCCAAACTACCTTTTATCTCAAAAATACTTGAGAAAATTGTTTTTACTCAGCTGTCAGCCTTTTTAGAAGAATATGCTGTTTTAGAAACATTTCAGTCTGGTTTTAAAAATCGTCACAGTACAGAGCCTGCCCTTTTACGTGTTTTTAATGATATTTTAGTTGCAACTGATACAGGAAACTCTGTTATCTTGGTTTTATTGGATTTGACGGCTGCTTTTGACACCGTGGACCACCAGATTTTGCTCTCACGGCTTGAGAGCTGGGTAGGCATCCATGGTCCAGCGCTTTCTTGGTTTAGATCATACTTGGCTGACAGGCAGTTTTGCGTGCAACTCGGAGATTTTGTGTCCTCCCTAACCCCTTTGTCCTATGGTGTTCCTCAAGGGTCAATACTTGGGCCCCTTCTCTTCTCTCTGTATATGCTCCCTCTGGGCTCTATTTTGCGGAGACATGGCATTGCATTTCATTTTTATGCCGATGACACTCAAATCTACATGCCATTAAAGAGATTTGACACTGCAACTAAACCCCTTCTGGACTGTTTAAGTGACATTCAGTCGTGGATGTCACTTAACTTCCTTCATTTAAATCAGGATAAGACAGAGGTGATGATTTTTGGTCCCAGCTCTCAGACAAACCTCTCTGTTGACCTGGGTTTTTTAAATGATTTTATGAAGCCTGTCGTTTCTAACTTGGGTGTGAAAATGGATTCCGAGCTAAAGCTTGATCAGCATATAAATGCTGTTGTGAAGTCCAGCTATTTCCAACTGAGGCGGCTATCCAAAATAAAACCAATTCTGCCTGCTGAACATTTTGAAACAATAATCCATGCTTTTATAACAAACAGACTGGATTATTGTAATGCCCTGTATACAGGTATCAGCCAGAATGCACTCTGTAAATTACAACGTGTACAAAATTCGGCAGCTCGTCTTTTAACTGGTGTCAGAAAGTATGATAATATTTCACCAATTTTAGCTTCACTCCACTGGCTTCCTGTGTCTTTCAGAGTTGATTTTAAAATTCTTTTATTTACTTTTAAAAGTTTACACGGTCTTGCTCCGTCATACCTCACAGACCTGATTGAGCCCTATGCCCCCTCTCGCTCTCTCAGGTCTGCAGACCAGTGTAAGCTGGTCGTCCCTAAAACCGAACGCAAGCTTCGTGGAGATCGAGCCTTCTCAGTGGCAGGTCCACGACTCTGGAATCAACTGCCCGTTGAAATTAGAGGCTGATTCTTTACCTGTTTTTAAATCACTTTTAAAAACACATTTCTTTTCATTGGCCTTTAACAAAACTGAGTAGTATTTTTTGTTTGACTCTTGACTGGTTTTAATTTATCTGTATATATCTGTATTTGTATTTTCCTTGTAATTTATGTTTTGTGTACAGCACTTTGGCTGGCTGTTAAGTTTTTAAAGTGCTTTATAAATAAAGTTGGTATGGTATGGTATGGTATTTAGCACCTTGAACTGTAAGTTCTCCCTATAGATTTTCAATGGGATAACTAGGTACTCTAGATAAACAATGCACTTGTTCTTGATCCATTCTTTTAATGCATTAATCTTGCATTTTATTTATACTTTTAAATAAATGTATATTTATTTATCTTACATCATTGACATGCTGTAATGCCCATCTATCATCCATTTTCTCTTGTCAGGAAAACACCCACCAAATCATTATGTTGGCTACCACATTTAATGGTTTAGATGGTGTTTTTGGGATCCACTCCGCATTCGAAAATTATCTGGCCGAAAATTAAACTCTTCCAACGCAAAGTCAATCACGCACTGCGTATCTGTTCACATTTGCAAGGATCTCCGGCCGTATACCGCGGTTGAGAATGACGGATTTCGCTTTCTAATGGGGACCCTTGAGCTGCGCTATGAAATACCAAGTCGTAAACATTTTACCTAAAAAAACAATACCTGCTTTGTATCAAGAGGCCAAAGCTGATGAGTGCCCTCGATTCGGCGGAAAGAGTGGGTCTTACATGCGATGGTTGGACCGCACGGGCTATGCAGTCTTTCTTTACAATTACTGCGCACAGCGATTGGGAGATGAAATCCTACATGCTTCAAACCCGTGAAATGCATGAAACCCACAACGGGCGCACACATTGATGAAATACTTCAGAAAGCACAATAGTTCTGAAGATTACTTGATTTTATTCTATTTGTTTATGCAACTAGCTTTATTTTTTATTTTAAAGCATTTTGTGATTTTTTTTCACTAAAATGTGCAGGTAATAATTGCACTTGTTTACAAAAAGAGGTTACACAAAAATGGTGTCACGATAGTTATGTTTACAAAACACTTTGCACTGCTGTGGTGTCACTTTTAAGACGCTCATTTGTTTACAGAAATGTTATATTGAAATGTTGCATCAATATAGTGTCACTGTTAAGTAGACACTAGCTTTCAATAGTTTTTTACTGAGGGAAAATAAATTTTCTATTTTTTGCAACAAAAAAAAAATTCTTCTTTGATAGATAAATCGTAAATAATCGCAGATGAATTCTTGATCAATGTATCAATAATCACAGTATCATAAGATAATCGTTATCGTGAGCCTTATATCATATAGTAAGGTACTCAGAGGTTCCCACTCCTAGTTTACATGGGAGGGTATTCATGGCAGCATTCCAGTCCTTCATGGTGTGGTTTGTTACCAATTGTTTTCTTGGTGATCATAATCCCAGCTGCCTTGAGATAGCTGACAAACTGTGTAGTTTTGGACAGGGTTGTGATCATTCTAATGTGAAGGCCAAGGAAAACTGATTTCATTGTCGTTTTCTCAACAAGTTAATTTGCAATAACCTGCTTTGTGTAGATCTACAATCATTGAAATCTGTGGTGTATATTGGGCGACTTTTAGAATTGAATTGATTGGCTTCTAGTCTCAACAAGTAGAAAAACATCTGGTAAAGAGAAATCTTGCTGATTGATAGGAGTTTAATCCATAGTTTACTAAAGTAAGCATTGACATTTGGGATAGTTTTGATTATGTTCTTTTTGTCACTGATGAAATAAACCTACCATTAAATTAGATTTTTTTTTGTAGGTAACTATTCAAAATCAGTAGGGGCCAAATACTTTCTTCCCTCACCATGACATAAAAAAACACAACAATAATAACAACATTTTTTGATTATTAAAAATTATATTTTAACAATAGATTGGCCTATAACATATTAAAATACATTCTGAAGTTCTTCATAAAAAAGTATTCATAATCTATGCAAAACTATCCATAAAATCAGATTTCAAACTATCTAGATTTGATTACATTTAAATATATATTTAGTAAATAGAAGTCTCTTTTTAAGTGAAATTTCTCTATAAATGGAGCAAAGACGCACAGCAGGGTGGTAAAATTGATTTTTTTTTCCCCAGATGAGACCATTCTGATCCTTTAAACTGAATCCTGCAGTGGGAAGCGCTGACAAGAAGATTACATGCCCATCACGTCATATCAGAGTTTGTCTAAAGAACCTGTAAGACACTCTCAAGAAGGGTTCAGCAACATTCGTAATACTTTTAAAAATCAAAAAGACTTAAGGAGATTCATGTTAGTCTGACAGAGGATTGCCAGCATAGTTTCTAGGCTGTGGCTCTACATATTATCGTAATCCCTGCTTCTGAATCACTGGCTTATTCAGTTGCCAAAGGCAAGGTTTTTCATGGTGACAGTCAGTAAGCTAATGGCATCCTCAAATGACCACGCTCACACTACTTTGGGTCAATCCCACAAACAAACAAACAATAGAAAGAACTGGAAGAATGTACCGATCTAATGTGAACAATTCAACAAATCAACAGCAACTTGTTCTTTTTTTCCAATTTACAGCAAGTAAATCACATACATCAGTGACTTTACATAAGGAAACCGCACAGGGATTTCATACTGCCCTTGAGCCATTAGCCCATACCCACGCCATTTCCTGAGCATTGATCAGTGAGTGACAGAGAGATGAAGAGCTGTGGATCATTGCAGAGAGCTAAACAGATTGTCTCATCAGGAAACAGCAACAGTGCAGGTCAAAGCTGCCTCTGGGGGGCCAAACATCAGGACAGGAAGTGCCAGAGAAGAGCGAATAAAACCTTCGGCTAATGCACAAGCCTTGTTTTTATTGATTGGTTCACGTATAAAGCTCTTGATTCAAACATTGATAAGAAAATGTAAAATTAACTTTAAAGTTGAGGGTTTTTTATGTTTAAGAAGATAATAAAAGGTAATTAAAAGAAAGAAAAATAGGTTCCACTTCCATCTAAGTCCAAGAGTAAAGGTTTAAAAGTGTATTTCTTTGCTAGTTTCATGCATTCCAAAGTTTTGCTTTGTTGTCTGTAGACCCAGAACTGCCACAGGTTCCTGATCTCAATGCCCATGGGCTTTACTCAGCACAATCTGATCTCCATATCCACCCAACGCATGCAGCCCTGCAAAGCCAGAAATAGTAATAATCTCATAATTGATTTTGCTTACGTAAGTAATCCATGAGTATTTGGAGATGATCAGAAATAATCTTAAAGTGCCTGGCGCTGATTCATCCCCACATTGTGACTCATAAATGTCAAGTTCATTTCAATCTGTCTCAGAAACAAACCTAGCTCTACATGTTTGTGCTCTTCAGAAACTGCTGTTAAACAAGTGCCTTCTGCACTAAATGGAATGTATTATTTATAATGCTCTCATTATCTTCTGTCATTTGTATTTACAATGTAAGGTACTGTGCAAAGCAGGTTTTCAACCTGACCTTGAGAGCAAAATTTGGAGGTTCTTCACCCAGTTTTAAGCCACCTACACAGCTGTTTATATTTCATTTCATGACGGTGTGATGATCATTGGCACCTGTTTGCTATGACTGGTGGATCATACACCTGTCTTACATAATCACAGATTTGCAAATATAAGAATTAAAGTTGGTTTGACAGCAAAATGACACCAAATATTGATTTTAATTAGTTTGCTTTTGTTTACTAACTTCGTTTACTTACTTTACTGCATTTTGTAAATGTACAAAAAAAAATTGTTTTAAATGTAAATAAATATTTTGAAAAATAGGGAACCTACAGATTTTGGAATGACAAGATAATTTTTCAGAAGACAGAGTTTACTAGACTTTTGTGGAGTAGTGCGAAATTTGGTTCAATTGAATAGGGGGAGGGGTAGCAAGTCGAATGTAATCTAAATAATAAACTATTCACACTCAAATATTTGTTTTTAAATTCAGTACCAGGATCTCTAAACTACACATTACACAGCTATCCATAGAGTTCACATGTTCAATCAGCTAAATCAAGAGATATCTGTTCTTTTACAATATTTTGACAATATTGAGTTCCCTCTATGAAAGCTTGCTTTCTCAGGATCTCCTCTGCTACATCCCCACTGAGATCCACCACCCCCTCCGGGTTCAGTAGCCCCCATTGTTTGTGAGTATGAAACAGAGCTCCTGGTTGCATGAGACTTGAATGAGAGACACCCAACCCCCTCTACCCTCCTTTGCTCACGGTCCAACCTCCCTGAAGAGCTTTTTTTTCCTTCATTAAAGTAGCACTGTGCTCTTAAGATGGGGCCCAGACTTCATGATCACACCCTTGACCTTCTAATATACACTCCCTCACACAAGATCCATGCTTGTCTGAAATTCAGCTGCTGGGAAAGTTCATGGTCAGCTGATTGTGCTCTAGTCTCGTAACAGGATTAAATTGAGTGAAGTTCAGAGAGGGAGAAAGAAAGGAGGTTGTTGACTGATCACCAGTGATGTGCCTGTTAGAAATACATTTTGACCTCCTGGTAAAGAGCAGGTGGAGGTGATGCTCTTCTGTTGCCTTAAAAAAATTGTGTGAAGATGACAAATTTCCTGAATTTTTACAGAACAATGAAGCAAGAAAAATGACTTCTTTTGGTTGTGAAAGTGAGGTACCGTATTTTCTGTTCTATAAGGCGCACTGGTTAATGAGCCACACTAAGGGGCTTTCACACTTCTAGTTTGTTTCATTTGGGCCGGACCAAGAACAGCTGATGGATTGTTGTAATTGTAATTGGGTTGTAATGCTTTTTGATTGGTTACAATGGTTACACGGAAGTAAACCACTAACAGAATAGCAAATGACCTGAACAACGCACTCAAGACTTTGCTGCTTGATTTTGAACATTGTCATCTTTTACTTTCTGTTTATCGCCTATGATTCACGTTGATGAAATTTATGTCCAGTTTTCAAACTACTCCAAGTTTGATTGCAAGCTGCCATGATAAACCCTGCTTTGTAAACAGAGAAACGCCAACCCGTAATCCCACGCACAAATGAGTATGGTGGCTGTATTAGTTCAAAATGCATATTTTTTTTTTTCGTCTTCCTAAGTTTTTAGTTTGATCATGTTCTCACCACAAACAAACCACTCTAGAGTTCATTTGTAACTGTATCAAGGAACACCTGTTTAAGCATGTCTCAAACCACTTTTAGTGAACTTTTGGTCGGGTGTTTAGTTCGTTTTTTGCTTTCTCACCAAGCCAAACGAACCGGAGATGGTTATATCCTGCAGTTACCGTATTTTTCGCAGTATAAGACACACTTTTTCTTCCCCAAAACTGAGGGGGAAAAGTTGGTGCATCTTATACGGCGAATGCAGAGCACCGCAGAGCCGTAGGAGAGGCGTAAGAGGCCACGGCTTCGGCCTAGCTCCTGTTATGGTAAAAAATATACCTTCTCAATTGATAATAAACACTGGAGCACAGCACAGCAAATGCGGCTATTTATTGTAAAGATTTAGCAGTCTCAAGGCATTTCCTACACACGTGTTATCCGCATTGGAAGAAGAACATCGAGCCTCTCAAGCGCGGATGAAAGGCGGGACTGAAGTATGATGTGTGCTCTTAAAAGTTTCTCAAATTACATTTCTCTAAATGACCACTAGATGGTAGTATTATATAGGAAAATTCCCATCACACTCTGGAGCCATCTCTGCTCGTCGATCCCAGAATAGGGCGGATCGTAAGGAGCAGGTATGAAACATTACAGCCTTCTTTTTGTTACTTTTACTGACTGTTCATGTTACATGTTTGGCATATAATTTTTCTTAAACTGCTGTTAACTTTTACACAGTTGATATAAAATATTTCACTACAGTATTTGGTTCAGAATCTTTTTTTTCTAGGTCTTCCTCATTTAAAATTGGGTGCGTCTTATACGGTGAAAAATACGGTAATTGTTTTTCTTATCATCAAACAATTGAAGGAAAATAATTTGGTGAGCTGGTTGGTGGAGGAGAACTGGTTGAGTTTCTCCAATTTGTTTTTTATTTTTTTTTACTAACAACAGTAAAATGTATCATGCGCCAAGTAAAATGGTTTACTCGTAATGTTGTATTGTAACCCATGTTTTCGTTGAATCCTAACCCACCCTTCTTACGCCGGTGTTTTGGAAGGGGAGATTCGTGATGTGGCAGCAAAGCAGCTCACTTTAGTACCCACAATCCCAAGTCCATCACGCAACTCTGTAGCTTGCCAACGCTGTTGTAAAACATTTTTGACAGATTTTGGAGCATTGTGAAATACAGTTCGAGATCAGTGAGCTCAAACAGAATATCAGGTGCATTATAGTTTGCAGGTTTCATTAATGTGTGTAAATATAATGTGTGTAAGATTATGGTGTAAAGGTTGTAAAACTACAAAAACAAAAGGTGGACATACAATGTTATTAATATTCCCTATAAAAATCCTTTTTTTGCTTCTCTGATTTGCAGAAGAAACAATTGTAGTGCCTTTATTTAGAACATAAATCATTTTAACCAAATCATTTTTAACAATGACTTAAATGTATACAAAAGGCGCCTCAGGTAATAAATAAATATGGCTCTGACCTCCAAACAAAGCTTGGGATTAAATTTTCTCAGAGCGTGTGAAAGAAGCTTGGGACTAAAAAGTAGACGTCACCTGGTGTGCTGCAATATTGGCGTCAGAAGAGCCTCAAGCAAGCTTCAGGCTCATTAAACACAATTACTTCAGGCTAAATTTATGCATACTGCAACATAATGCACTTGACCCTCACTAAATCTTTTTCATCTACATGACATCGCCCTTCAGATCCAGTATCAAGCAAGACACAAAACATACAGCTCTTACGAAGCCTTCCTCTACACCTATGACCTAGAGTCCCGTTTGAACATTGTAATGTATTACACATGGACTTCCTGAAGGAAATTCCAGAGCTAATAATAATCTCTAGCTTTGAAAAATTTGGTAGCAAACTCAAACTCTCGAAATGCAACACAGTTTGCTTCCTACATTAGAGGTGTGATTACAACAAAGACTGCCAGGCAATTAATTCCAACCCACCTGACTTTACACTTAAAAGTCAACTTTTTAATATATTGAAGTTTTTTTCAACTGACATAATTCTGCGTTAACCTCCCATTAATCAAAATGAATCAAAAAGTAATCGTAATAACTAGGGGTGTAACTATATCTCAGTACGAAATTTCGCAATACAAAAATGTTACGAAATGTATTGTAGAGTGGTGGCGAAACGTTTACGAAATGACGCCAGTCTGATCCTATTGGTTCAGCTGCCGACGTGACCCACGCTGCAGCAACGTCACGTGCGCGCTTTCGTCTCAGTTGCAGAAATCGCTTGAACTAAAGGCAAATAGGCAGCATGAGTTCGGTGAAAATACAAATCGAAGATGCCCCGTCTTCTTTTAAATCTGAAGTCTGACAGCATTTTGGCTTTCCTGTCGCGCAACAGAATGACGGTAAAAAGTTTACAGATAAAACACAAACGGTTTGTAAACATTGTAATACAAAGCTGCCATACACAGCATCAAACACTTCGAATATGATGTTCCATTTAAAACGGCATCACAACAACAAACTTTTGCAAACCTCCGCAGCAAAAAGAGTAAAAGAAGGTCAAAAGTCAATACAACGCAGTTTTGCAGCAACATGGTTTCAGTCGAGTGCAAAAGCTCAAGAAAGACAGACATATTTAGTTGTTTATTTGAATACAGAAGGTTTTTATTAAACCTTAAAATGTGATCTTGTGTGTACAACAAAGAAAGCTATTAAAATTTGTTAATGTTTTTGAAATAAATCAGTTTTTCAGATTTTTGTTTCATTTATAATAATTGCTTAAAACATTGTGATACATATTGTATCGTGAACACAGTATCGTGATGTGTGTCGTATCGTGACCTGGGCATATCGTTACAGCCCTAGTAATAACCATACAGAAGGTATACTCATTCACATTTCTCTAATCTAAAAACACAACGAGAACACAACAAAACACAACAAAAAAAATTATAATTAAATAATCGTTCAATAATAATCAAGCTAAAATCTTCAATTAATCAAGATTTTGATTTTAAGTCAAATCACCCAGCCCTTTCACCTCCATACCTGACTTTTGAGAAAAGTTTTAATCCTAAGAGCGTGTAAGTCATTCACTCCAGAGGTCAGCTTAGGTGGTATAGTGGGTTGGACGCTTGACATATAAGCATGGTTGTGCGGATTAGCAGGTTGTGTGTGGTTAGGCAAACTAGAATAATTATTGCTGAAAATAATGAGGTCGTTGGCTAATTTACATAAAGACCACATGATGCTCATGAAATATGTTTTCCCCTCAAATGCTTAATGCTTAAATAAAAGAATAAAAGTATTGTACATTGTTCCATGTCATAAATAATTAACCACATAGGAGCCCTGGCCATTAAAGGCAGTTGTGCAGCACTGAGATGCTTTCTTTGTCAGAGAACAAGAAAGGGTTGGTAATAGTGACAAATAGTGGTTTAGTTTATGTCTTTTAACCTCTTAACCCCTAAGGCCTATTTTCCGAAAATCCTATACTTTTACTTTTTAAGGCATTTCTCAGCTTTTACAAGGTCTAAACTGCAAATCTTGGTATCAAAATGAAAATAGGTTCTTGGGGAGTGGTGTGGATGAGCTCTATACATCGTTGAAAAGCTTTAAATCTGTAGAAGCCAATGATATCCACCATTTTGAGACTGACAGGATCCCTGACGAATCACAGGACGCGGAGTGTGGAGAGACCTGCTCTTACTCACGGGGATGCGAGCACAGAGCTACAGAAAAGAGCCAAAATGGAGTTTCCGCGAAGCTATCAACCGGACATAACAAACAGACTTTTATCGCTATGGAAATAACTTTTGTTGAAAAAACGGCAAAGGTAAGACAAGATTTACATGCTTGCTTGGTTTTTGCTGGCGTGTTTTCGGGGAACTTTTGCTCCCTGCTCTGTAATAATTTGCACCATGTAAATGAGTTGTATATCGCTGGATTTAGCTGGTTGTTAGCTTTCATTTGATGCCATGGTTTTGGTGTTTCCGTTTATATTGGATACATGGATACATATCGCACATAAACAAAAACTTGGTCATGAATTATACTCCGGATATGTTGTTGTTTATTTGCATGGCGTTAGAGCTGTGGTTCACGGATATGAAATTGAATTTTTTTTAGAGGAGGTTAAGAGGTTAATTTGAATTAGTTTTGTTTGTTGTATTTTCTTTCAATAAACTTTGCTTTGAAGTTAGAATTTTGGTGGCACGGATTCTTGCCTGTGCTTAAAAAGCTGGAATGTACCAACCTAAGCAACATAATGGTCAGCTGCTACAAAAAAGTATTATAAAAGAAATATCTAGTGCAAAAAAAAAGTACTGGACTTCGGATGAGGATTTGATTTTAAGTTTGATGAATCTTCAGATTATTTTTGTTTCCACTTGACACTGAGAACTTTTTTTTGCTAATAATTCTTAAAGTGTGAATTGGTTCGATTACTTTGCATTATATGAATCAGGAATGGATGTTTGCCCTGCGATGGACTGGCGACCTGTCCAGGGTGTACCCCCACCTCTTGCACAATGTGCGCTGGAGATGGGCACCAGCAGACCCCCGTGACCCCAAAAGGGAATAAGCGGGTAGGAAAATGAATGAATGAAAAAAAGGAACGGATGTCTGAAAAGTAAGCATAACTTGTGACATCCTGTCACATCAGACAAATCTGCACTTGATGGTGAGTAATTCTCATTTTGCACCAATAAAAGTTAAAATTGGGCTAGGTGAAGTCAGACATTGCTACTTCATGAGAACAACCTCTAAAAGAATATCCCAATTAACAGTTGGCAGTCGATTACAATGCTAAAAAGTCATAGCCTTTATTGTTATTTTTTCTTAACAGAATGGACAGTTGAGAGTGACAGGAAATTAGGAGAAGAGAGAACAGGGCGGGATGGGAAAGACAATGGGCCCGGGACCCGAACCCGCGCCAGCCCCACACAACCACACACACGCGCCTCACGCACCACCACTACACCACGCCGCAGGACAAGTCCCCCACAACAGTGAAGCGCACAGCAAAACTAAGAAAACTTCCAATATATATCTCGATAAAGACAAACAAATCTCCCCTAATATTGTAACTAATAGATCAGTTATTTTTAACTCTCTGCTGTAGTTCTAACTTCACACATCACACATGTATAATCCGACTGAGTTGATTTTAAGGGGGTTGATTGTTTTTAAAATGTGAAATAAAAACTTGATCGATCAATTTTAATCTATTGAAATTATTCACTATACTGCAAACTAATCCAGATTGTCATTTTACAGATAAATCTCTAAAACATGTTACAACAGCATCAGGCCAAAGTCCAACTGCAAACACAAGGATGGCCACTCAAAACCATTGGGTCAAAGTGTACATTTTCACTTACCGAAGTGGTTAATTATAAAAATTTGACTAACACAAGCTCCTCAATTTGACCCAATGCCTTGGGCACTAAGTACAGATAGACATTAGCACAAGACGACTTAATTAAGATCATGAGTGCAGCGGTTTTGACCTAGTTCCTACCTTTTGAAGGCTTGTGGGGTTGAGCTGGGTTTTGTCGATGATTTTTATTGCAACCTGAGAAGGCACAAAGTTAACAGACTCATCATACATGTTGTCTTAGCAACTGAATTGCATATTAAATGATTTACCAACTGGAGAATATGCTAAGTGTGCATAACTTTTGACAATTTACTGGATAAGTGTATAAAAACAGGAGGAACAAATGTCAAAGCTTTTATAGGACGTTTTAAAGACACTCAGGCTACCATTATGTAACAAGTGATGAAGTCAATTGACGTAGACATTGCCCACAAGCAATTTTCAACAATAATATAGCCATCTGTTTTAACAACTTACCTCCCGGCCGGTTAAAATATGGCGTGCCAACTTCACTTTGGCAAAATTGCCCTTCCCGATGGTTTTAAGCAGCCGGTAGTTGCCGATGTGAGGCTGTTCATCAGAGCAGGACGCGATTGAATTCCGACATCGAGCTCCGAGTGATCGGCTGGACCATCCCGACCCCTTCTCTGATCGACTGGCTGAGAGAGAGGAATGCTGGGGAATCAAGACAAAAACATTCATGATTATAGCATAACCAAGATCAAGAAAAAGGAAGGTTATCTAAGACTTCCTAGAGATTTCTGACTGATATGAAATAGACAGGCCCTAAGCAGACAGTCACAGATTTCAGACTTTTAAGGTCTCTTAATATTCTACACAATGTTTACTACAATTTTTTTTGCGCAGTTTTGAAAATGAAAATGTGCTTTCCTGAGTTTTGGAGGTAGGGTTTGTCATTTTCAACACACTGTGTGCCTGTCGTCACTGCTTTGTTTACGAAGACGAAGTTACATGGAGGATGAATTGAAAATGTTGAATACTCAATGCTGAATATTCGTTTTGTAAATGTACGAATCAACTGCCACCTTTTGTCTTTCTTTACAGGGGTTTTCTGTTTTAGTGTGGACATGCTTTTTTTGTACATTTTTAGCCTTCTAGTTTTACAGTGTATTTTTTTTACATTTTGAAGTGATTCAAATCCCAGAGAAAGAAAAAATGACTGGCACATATTTCTCTCTTTTATATGCAAATTGTGTATGTTTGAGCTCGACAGTAAATTCAAGAAAGGTACATGCTAAATCAAATATCTAATTAGCACAAATATTTAATGGTAAATACACATCCGCATAACACCCAACATATTTTAAATGACCAGTTATATCAAAGACTGCACTTAGTTCATGGTTTGTCTATGAAAAGATAATCTAATCTTTACATTGCAGACATGTTTCAGTTCTGACTGCTCCAACATCCTTTAAATCTAATCCATCAAGGAATGCATTGTGACACAAAGCTGCAGAAAAATCCTGGCACAATTTGACATATATTCTCCCATAGTCGTGACAAAAAACATCTTTATTTCTATTTTGGTGGAAAATTCTTAATTTCCTGTTCTACATTCCATCGTGGATAAAAGAAAAAACTCCGGATGGTAAAATTTTTCATCATACAAAAGATCTGCCATAAAAGTCCTTGCGTCCCCACACCCCCCAATTCCCAGTAGTTCTGTTTTATGCTGACGCAGACCTAATCGCCAGTCTCCCACCCATCCTCCTTCAACAGCGCACTCACATGCAACACACATTGATTGTTCCACATGCTCTCCATCTGATTGCCCTTATAACCTAAATGGGAGAATGTGGACTGGGGTGTGGATAAAGGTAGTTTCTTAGTGAAAGAAATGTGCTACTCAAATAGAGGGTTGAGATAAGAAAACCACTTTGTTGGTATCTAGAGAAAAAAAATGCAAGTTATGAGACTCAGCTTTCTCAAACCAACTATGATTAAATGTATTCCACAATAACATTTAAGCAGTAATACAATGCAGAACCTTAAACTACAAGTATTGGATGTAACAAGTTGTGGAAATTCTTCCAAACCAAATACCCTGTAGCTTATCAAAATCTACAGAGAAACTAATGGTATAAAATTCAGGAGCAATGTTATCCTAACCATGCTTGGATGAAATGCTGAATTGAAAATTCTGAAAACTAAATTCTGAAGTGACCTAGAGCAAAACCCAGCCCCTAATAGGAGAGATCAACAAGTTTGGTATTCATTGCTTAAAAAAAACCTGGACCAATCAAAACCAAACTGTTAACCCTAACCTTTAACCTCTTAAAAATAGCGCTGAATACATACACCTATGAATAAGTACACCACTAAAAACTGTCTGTGAGCCAAATACAGGTGCATTATTTGTAAAAAAATTGTGGATTTTTGTGATTTGAATTAATTTAATTGAATTAAAAAGACCTATAAATGGACATAGAAAATTAAATCAAACACAAAATGAAAATGTCATCACATTAAAACTTTTATTGGTAGTGTTGCTTAGCAGTTTGTCTTGAAATGTGGTTCAACCCTTGAAAAAAGTGCTTCACACCCCTTCATCTTTGAACTTCCCCTTCATTCAAAACTGAATTGGGGAACCCCTTCACCTTATACGAATCCACAGAACATTGTTTTCCATTTCAAAAACCAAAATGGCCTGACATTCATAATCATGATGACAACTTGGAGAATGCGGCCAGATCCGTTTGGATCATCTTGAAAAGCAACGGTCTGAAAGTGGTCTGAACACAACATGGCATTAAAATCCGGAAAAACTCTTGGAGGAACGCTCCAAACTGGAAGATGCTAATTATTGCAAATATTCATGCCTGCAGGTGTCTCGGGCTCTGTGTAGCCATTTTAATTTGATTTTTTTGTTGTTGAATAGACGGCTAAAAGATGGAAATTACATCTTGTCTATGTGGTTTTTATGCATTGTTAATGTTAGAATATACTACTATCAATGTATCTGTTAGCTCATATTGTAAAAAAAATACAGTGCTGTTTGTTTATAGAATCTTTTTGTTAAAATATCAAGGGCCTCTACTGTGTGTAGAGGTTTTAACACTGAAAAGTTAAAACTAATCCTGGTCTTTATTCAGAATGTTTGGCCAGTATGTACTGCATTTTAATTCAATTCTCCTTAGATTCCTCGCTGAAATGTTAACCTTATCTCATATTTATGAATGCCCCTCTATTAAATGTTCCTTTGTATCCAAAACCTGACTAAAATGTTCTTCAGATACAGGTAACAGATGAAAAGAAAGTGGCAAGGTAAAAATACTCTGCCCTAGGTGGAATAAAATTACATTTAAGTGGTGTAGAGTTAGGTCAGCAACACAGTTGGTGCATCCATCCACAGCATCATGTGACTTTCTCCAAGTGTCCATTAACAGGGGTCTACATCCTGTTGTGTAGAAGCTTTGCATTTATCATTGCAGCAACCCAGTTTCCTCTGAGCCGATTCCTTTCATAGCGCTTCCTTAAAATGAATCCATGACAACAAGCCTGGGGCATTCACAATTGCTATGCAGTTTTTTTGTTAACGTAAGATAAAAGCATGTGGGAAACAGATGTACAGCTGAGCCAGGTGTGAACAACACAACCAGACCTCAAACTTCATTGACTTCCTGTACTGAATTAATATTGTTACACCCTCTATGCGGTTGTCTTGAGGCATTCACGCTAAAAAACAAACCTTCATGGCTAACAAGTTTAGAATAAAATAATGTATTTTTATGCACTTATGTTAGTTAGATGCGTCTCACTCTGCAACTAGCGGCAACTCTCTCTAAAAGGACAGTGGTTTGAAACTATATAAATGTGTACAAGAAAGTGTAAAATGCATATATTTGAGTATCCCAAAAGAAAAATAAGCAAGTACTGAATTCTTTGAAAGATTTTGTAGGTACTTGCAATGGCAGCTGTCATTTCATGGCGGATCTTTTTTAGCTTTGAAATTACAGTTTCACTGCATTCCCTACACGATGGTTTCTATTCAACTGTCCTTTCAGCCTCACCAAAACATGGAATAATCAAATGACTAGTAAGTTAATGCTTTACTTTACAATGCATACATTGGTCAGTAGTTAAATGTACTTGAGATTGTGCAATACGAGAGACGTTGAGGAAGACGGAGAGAGAGAGTAACAGCACCTTGTGTCTGTGTGTGACACCAGTCAGCAACCTACGCCATTTGTTCATTCATTCCTATGAATAGAGCATTTAAAAAATTGAGATGAAAAACAGTTCTTCCAAACACTGGCTTGCTCCTACCAATTTTCAGAACAGTTGTAGCTGCGTAAGTTTTGATGTGCACAATTTAAAAGCAAAATATTATATATAAAATACCAGCTTGGGGTCACAGCACTGTTGGGTAAACAGCAGTGGTATACCTTGCATAAGCTGCCAGTCTAATTGTATCACAAAAGTTTTTGCACTATGACTGGAAGCCAGAGGACATAGACCAAACCAATTCAAGCACTGGATATAAAAACATCTTAAGTCTACCTTGATAAGTGCTATACTTCATACTAGACCTGAGTTCCTCCTTGCTGGGAAGCCACAGTGACACTCCTAAGTAGGAGTCAGATCTTTGAAAGAGCTGTTTATTGTGAATATAAAACCCTTTATTTATTTGTGAAAGTGTATTAGTAATATCCAGCCAAGGCAAGCAATTGGCTGTTATTAATTATTCAGTATGTCATGCAGTAAAATCTCAGCTAATGACATTTCAGTGTTCTACGTTCTATCTTAACATAGTGAAATGTGCTTATAGTGAAACAACAGCTGATAAAAATGAACTATGTGGAATAATTCAGCAAATAGACATGACAGGCATGATTTAACAAATTAACTGAGCACTGTAGCATGATTTATAAAGTTAAATCAACATCCAGTCCTCATCTCGTCCACAAATGGGCCATTTCTAAGCCACTGGCTCTATTCTGACTCATGCCTTGTGACTGAATTAAGACAAATCTCAGTGCAATTCTTAAGCAAGTGCCTCCAAGACGATTGACATCATCTGAAAATCTAATAGTTGAGCCGACAAAGACAGGCAGCAGACCTCCGAGCTGAAGCCTCACATTGGCATCAGATGAGAAGGCCAAACAAAAAGCCGTAGCTGAGGCCCATCTGCTAACCAGGCCCAAAACCCCTCCCCATCCATGTGAAACATAACCCCCTCATGAGCACGTACACACTTTAACGAAATACACAGGGAGGCAAACATCAATATCAGTTGTCAAGAGTAACAATCGGCGTGGCAACGAAAAAGGGTGTAGCAATCCTTCCACAATGACGAGCAGCAGAAATGCTGATCATCAGATTGTTACTCGTGGTCTAAAAACACTCTTTTGGCTCCAAAAAATGAGATTAAACATAAACAACTTTTATTGTGGATCTAAAAATAATAATTAAAATATAGTAGATTTATTTTAAAATATGTCGTCACCAGATCTGTATTTTAAAAGCCGCTTATTTGCATTGAGGGAAAGTATTATTAGCACATTGTAAAACAAACAACAACATCCTGTTCTTAAACACATCAGACTGATTCATTTTAATGGTGGGTTAACTGTTTTGTCCTTACATGAGAAAAATCAAGTACTAGTAGCTAAGAACTTTGTGGCATCACCGTTGTGGCAACAACAAGATCAGATATTTCTTTTGTTCTGGTTTGTACAAATCTCAGGAAGGGTTTTGTTGCAATCCTCTAAAAAGAAGTTTAGGAACTTACATTAAAGATTGATTAAGGTCCATTTGCTCTACATGATTAAGGTCTGGAGACATTCTTTTGGTCCTTTAATGTACTTCTTTGCTACCTTGGCCATGTGTTTTGGCCATTGCCCTGCTGGAATATCCATAACCTGTGTCAGTGCCCTGGCTGAGATAAGGAAAGCTCTCAAATAAGATACGGCAATACATGATCCGTCTATCATCTCTCTGCAGTTTTTGTGTTCCCTTTTGCAGAAACACACCCAAATTAATAGTTAGCCCACCACAATGTTTAACAGTAGTAATGTTAATGTTCACTGGCAGCATTCTGCTGCTGAAAAATTGGTTCTTTGTGACTATTGCCCAAGTTGAGATCATTGATGTGTAGTTCTCCTGTGTAGTTCTGGGTCAGTTCCAAAATATTCTCATGATCACTGAAAATGGGGCCTTGCAATGCGGGTTCTTTCAGAGGGATTTTAATTTTTTCCTATTTTAAGTAATGTTCCGTTGTCACCTTATCACCAAGTTACTTAATGCTGTTGCTGACATCTAGTCAGTCTTGGCCATGATCGAGATTTTGGAATTGTTTACTTGATTAGTATTGTGGACAGTAGTTTTTTTTTTATATCAGTTATAGAGGATATTGCCTTCCCCCTAGGCCAAGCCCCTTCATTAAGACTGAGCAAGACTGAGTGGCAAAACAAGTGGTAAAAGGGCTGCATTTAATATGGAAAATAGCCAAACTGCTTGACCATGATCTCTACGACTTACCTAAGGACCAGCATTCCATGGAAATAGAGATTTTGTCAGAAATTGGTTTTCCTGCCATATATAAGTTCTATGCTATTCAACAATGGGAAAGTACAAAAAAAGTCATACTTTAAAGAGGGATCTGTCTGGGAGATTAAAGTCATATAAAGATCTATGGATAGATGTTTAACCAGTATCAACCAACATACTGGTTGATTGTGGATAGGTATGTATAATTCATGTTTAGCTTGGCATTCTCTAGATAATGCTATTACTCACAGCATTACACATTTGATCAGGTTACAACCTCTTCTTATTAGCGCCAACAATTTGCTAACAACTGTAATTCTCATCAACGGCACAAGAAAAATATGCCAAAAAGCATTTCATTGCAAATACTGTAAAAAGTTATTTCAACCACCATGGAGATGGCAAGGCAGTGCTTTTTTGAGCAAAACTCTGTTACTGCCGTTTGAAGCAAGATTGGTAAAAATTACAACTAGGGTCATTTTAAAAAGTGAATTGAATATAAAGATGCCAAGTATCTTTAGATTTAGCAAATACAGTAATTTAGTCCAACTTACAAGTAAGTAAGGTTTCAGTTTTTGGATTCCATTATTTCTTCAAATAGCTTCTGCTTTCTTGAGATTTCGGCAGTCTGTAGAACAGCATCTCTGAGGTCTTTGAAAATAGTTTTGAGCAGTCAATCGCACAGCAGCTTTTCCTCATTTTCAGCATGTACGAAGGTCAATCTTACATTCCCAGCATGAATAGGCTTTGTACCACTCACTCAGTGACTTCCTGGTACCATGACGCCATGTGCATACATATAACAAATAACTATTTCCCGCACTGCAAGAACATTACATTTATGGAGCATGTGTTAAATAAAAAGTACCTTTTGTGTTACCTTGCTCATATGCAGCACACACAAGAACTTCTTTATTCAGAACACAACAGTCTTTTCTAACTTTTACTAACCCCTCAGAATAAAACCCACAAGGCTTGTGGTCTCCTGCCTATCTGACCTCAATGTTGGATCAGCTTTCCTGAGAAACAATGAAAAAGCAATCCTCTTAGTGAACTTCTTAGACTGAAACTGGAAACATAATGTCCAGTAACAACTAAAGGGTGAGAGTGTTTTGTTTGATATAGAGAGACTAGGGGTGTAACGGTTCACGGGAATGTATTCGGTTCGGTACACTTGCGTACCGTTTCGGTATATGTTTTTTTATTAAATAATATAAATTTATTATTAGCGCGATATTAAGCGCAGCGGAACAATGTTCCTAGGCGTGTTTCCGCTCGGACGCTATAGAGTGAAGCACAGTAGCGCTGCACGAGTAACTGAGAAATGGCAACAGCGAAAGAGAAGCCAGAGCTTGAAGACCCTCCCACCTCACTACGGTCTCCTGTTTGGGAACACTTTGGCTTCTCTGTTAAAATACATAACGGGGATAGACGAGTGGATAAATTTAAAGTTGTATGCCGACATTGTTCCACGGAGATCGGGCATGTGGCAGGCAACACATCTAACATTTTCTACTGCTGGAGATATTGTCACTGCAACCAGATCTGTGCTCTCTTCAGAAAATGTGGATGGGTTAATCTTTTTAGCCAAAAACTTAAAACTTGAATAGTTAGTTTTGTTGAGTTACAAGCTGAAGCTGTTGCTAGTGTTAAAAGTTTTCAGCTCCTAACTAGTTGCAGTATTTAATTTTTTATTTTAAAAATGTGTATTTCTTTATAAAGAGTGCAATTTATTTAAAATATCACCCAAATGTGTCACTTTTATTTATTTTATGCAAGAATTCTATTGTTTATTGGCAGCTTTTCAAAATAAAGATTTTGTAATCTCTTATTGTTTTGTACAGAAAATAAACCAAACCGAGCTCTCCAAGACACTGTACCGAACCGAATACGATTTTAGCGTACCGTTACACCCCTAAGAGAGACCCACTTTAATGTTGCATGTGATGTATAAAACACTGTAGATGAGGAAGTTAAACATGGTAACACTTTCTTTCCCATTCAGTTTCCTCTTTTTATATCTCGATGTACAAAGCTAAACATGCCCACACACTAATGTGTACACGGATCAAGGTTTTTGGCAGATTAAACAACATGTAGAGCGCCTCCACCACAGGGAAAGGAACAAGTTTCAACACATTAAAAATGAACAGAGTCCAGCTCTAGTCAAATTGTATGATGTCATCCCCCAGAACCACTAATTTCTGTTTATTCATGTAAGACGTTACGATGTGATGTTTTCAAGACGGAGATCATTGTTTAAACAGAATCAAACTGGTGTTTTCAACTCACCATGAAATGCTATGTTCTGAGGCTCGCTGAGATGTCTCAAAGTTTTAAACTACACTTGTGCAACTTGTCAGTGTGATCTGTTTCTTCACTGCACAAAATCTGTGGATCGACTTGCAGGCTTTCTGTTATGAAATGATCAGTATTGTTCCAAGAATACATTAGTCGGATTGGTCGACACATCTGATATTGTGTTTGCTTTGTGCTCTTGCTAGCTATTTCATACCATCTCATTGTTTTAGAATTTGTTGAACCTCTTTGTGACAAATCGCACTCCCGTGTCCATTCTGATAAAGGCACCACTACATAGCTAAATTAAATTTTATGTGGTTGTTGTTACCTTTGTTGACTCAGCCATATTGCAACCCTATTGAATGTTCTTAAATATTCAAACTCTGAGCTCATCAATAAATCCCTGAGTCACGTTGTCGGTTAATAACTTAATCCAACTTCAGACAAGTAATTCAGTTGAGTAATCACAGCCGAGACATGTTTGATGACATCAAGGAAAGCAGATGTTTCATGAAGAACTATTGGTACTGATAGATGTATGACAATTTATGTGACAATTTTATTTAAGTAGCCTACAAAATATCTCAACATGACACCTGCAAAAAAATAATAAATAAATAGCAATAATGTATTGACTTATTGACATCTCTATGGTAATGCCAAAAGATTTGAAATAAAAAGCTTGTTGAATCACACAACTGGGAAAAAATGCTTTGCAATTAACAGTGCTTACATTTTAATGCATTGCATTTAAAGAGGTTGCATTTTTGTGCACTGCATTTTAACAAGGTTGTATATTTAAGTAGTGAATATTTCAATCGGAAACATTCCACCTACTTTTTCATTGTTAAAAATTCAATAATTAATATTCACCTCACAAAGTCAATTTCCAAAATATTCAGTTTGTTTAATAATTCCAACAACAACATTCGTCAGACAATTTTCGGTTAATTTTATTTCACTGTTCAGCACTGTTGATTGCAATGCATTTTTTTCCAGTATTGTGATTCAACAAGCTTTTTATTTCAAATTCTTTTGGCATTATTTTTGTTCCATATATCTCCAACCTCACAAGTTTGTTCCAGAAATAATGATTTCAGTGTAGTAATCATGGGTAATGAGAAGAGAAAACAGTGTAATTATCCATGCTAGGCTACGCTAAACGTGCTATCATCAGACCCAGGAGATAAGTGGATTGGTTCCAATATTGGAAAAATGAAAATGCTGATGGAAAAATAAAGCTAAATAGAAAATTTCAGGATGTTTTTTACTGCTTTAATGAGACCCAGCAAGAAGAAGAGTTGTAGATTACACATCACTTGCAGGTATTCACCTATTTTATTCGGCCACCATTTTACGAATGAAAGAGAGTCTGCGGTGTGTAGAAACCCGGAAGTAGAGGTCAACAACCTTGGCATTGATAACAAACATGAAAGTACTGCCAAGATATTTGATGATTTACATGCTGAAAAACGCTGAATCACACACACAATTTTATTGAAGAAAGTAGTGTTAAATATATTACATTATTGGTCAGATAATGACTCTGACTACAATGCATTCCTACAGCGTCGAAGTAGGAACTTTCAGTTAGACATACCTGATTTTCTTGATCTGATTTCTTGGTTTCTTCCCAACTGAGCCTCTCTTTCATTCTTAAAATGGCAGCCGCGTGAAATAGACAAATATAGAACGAAGGTGCGTTATGCATAATAACGTAAAATTTACGTTTACAAAGTGGAACCTACTGTTCAGAAACAAAAGTTAAAGGTAAGACACCGTTGTTTCAGACCGGGGTTTCTCCTCTAACTTGCGCTACAGAAAAGCATATTCCATTTTATAAACGGAATTTCTTTAAGTTTGACTGTAACCTTTATTATGACACATTATTGCGGTTTAAAGCGGTATTGATGTAATGAGGATCAAAGTTTCAGTACCATTGTTTGTCAAGCCAGAACCCGGAAACGCAGCGCAATGTCAAACTTAACAATCGGCTAGTTAATGAGTAATGGTGTTGGAGGTACATTTGTATTGCTGTGAATCAGTTGATTCAGTTTGTGAAGCTAATTTTCACTAACAAATAGTTTAATTATCCAATAGTTTAACTCTTAAATTGTTGAATACAAAAAAATTGCAAGAAGAGGTGTGAAACAAAATCCATTTGCACAAGAATCTGGGACAGAAGTAAAATAGGCTTTGATATAGGCTCAGATAACCATCTGCTCCATCTCTACACATTTTTACTTCATTTTCTTTCTGATGTTTACATAAATTTCATTTAAAATGTAATATTGACAGACGGGAATATAAATTACTACTCCATTTATACTTCACATCTAACCCCAAAATTATGACAGATATATGTAGCATACAGCAGCAAATTTTGTCAAGTTAAAATTCTTGAGGAATGAACAAGATAAACGTTCGTTACGCTGTTATTATGCAGACGCAAAGAGGATGTCATTTGGGAACCGTTTACCTCCAGCTGTTTCGAAAGAACCGATTCGCCTGAACAACTCATCCCCCTTCCTCAATTCATATCGATATTTTTGACAACAAACACATCATTCAAGAGAAACTACATGACGTAGGAAGGATTTACACTTACGTGGTCTGCATTCCGTTCGTTCCCCGGCTGCAGAGCGGCGCGAGCGGACATCGTCACCGGAGCTTCAGCCTTCAAGCGCTGGGTTCGTTTCAGCCGTCCGCGCTCGATCGCGAAATGAATCAGCTCAAACTGGAAAGACCTCCGAAGCCCTCACCAACCACCACTATAGCCCCCTTTTTCCTCAAAAAATCCACATTATATTGATGGGATGACACAGATAAGCCTATATGATGCTCATTTCTCTGTAGCTTGTCTTGCTCAAACAATAACTTAGACGATTCTGTTCTTAGATTCGCTGAAATGCCCCATCGTACCAGCGACGGTTATACGTTAAATTGAACGTAACGTGTATCACTGGGTTGAAAAAAGAAACATAAAACACACAAGAGGAAAAATGGCAAAGGCAGCATCAAACAGATGAAAACAGCCAATTTTTTTCCAAACGAGTCTGCGTTGTCCAGAAAAAAACAAACCACTCCCACGTCTGCGGTGTCCTCTTCAAATAGTCATTTGTGGACATTTCCAGGAAAACAATATATTGATAAATAAACAGGAGAATACTGAACAAAAGAAATGAACTACAAAGCGCTCCTCGAGGCACAGTTAGCTAGCTGCTAGCACCCGCGAATAACATCTCCTTCGTGGCTAGTGACAGGCTCTGTCAAAGCTGCCCAATGGTAACAGAGAAAAGCTGTACATTTTTCGCTACGAAACGGTCCTTCCTAGCAGCTTGTCACTCTGGCATCAAGGAAGGACGTCAGAAGAAAGAATAGGCTGGGCAGGGCCAGGTCTGCAGCGGACGGTCGCGCACAAACACCCTTCCCCCATGGTCCTAAACACTCCACTTTCTTCTTTCACGAAGGAAAGCGATCGACAACCGAAGTAAGAGCATGCTGCTCTCCCTGCTGGTCACAAAACGCTAGTGCAGCTTATTGGCCTAATCGAAACTCATGGAGGGTGCTGAAGCTAAATTAAAAATATTATGTAGCTTGTGAACATGATAAATGAAGCACTAAAATAATTCTAAACAATCGTTGTTCCGAAAGAAACGATTGTAAACAAGATTATTGAAAACCAGTGCCCACGGTCTAACGGTTATTTCGCTGCCCTCGCGTTGTGCGCATGTGCAAACAAATGTCTTTGATCATTTTTTTCACGGTTTACCTCACAAATTTGACAAATAGTAATTTTTCTTCATTATTCGTTGCCATGTGCTCTTCATTCTAGAAGGCAAACGTTTACTCTGTTTATGTCTTCGTACCTCTGTTGAACTGTGATTAAACCCCCAATAATTTTTTCCATGATAAGCCAAACACATTCATTAATATATTTATTAAGTATGTAAAAATGCTAAACTTATCAACAATATAATATAACTCTTATAGGGGTTACTTCCCCTTCCTCAGAGGCACACAGCCTTTCTTATTGTCAGTGCTACGGTTCACACCCCTTGATTCCATGATCACCATTTGCAACCTGAGACGACTCTTGCGAGCTCAACACTTACCTGCTACTCACTAGATTTCCTGGGTTCACCAAAGAAGACTTTGTGGGCCAATGCTCCCTCCACCATGAAAGCTCTATAATGGTATCCATATGACATTTCTTTTGATTATTGAGCTTTTAACACATTCACTTTTGGCACATAATTGTCAAGTTTATTTAAAACTTTACTTTGTTCATTTTTTTGACACACCATTTTTACAGCGTTATTGTTGACGTCAACTAAAGTCAAGTCTAATGCTATAGGTCAAACTATAAATTAAAAAAATGATTACAGATTTTATATAAAGAAAATATATAAAAGATGTTTGCATTTACAAACATCTGGAATATTTTCATTGTCAATGAACTCTTTGTAACCACATTTTTTGTACAATGTTATTATTTGGGAATCAACAAATTAACAAAACGTACCCAGTCCCAGATCCAAAATTAAAATAAATAAATAAATAATTTATCAAATACACGAACATACATGTATTGGCAAGATAACAACTTACTTGTGTTTTTACTTACTTCATTCATTTATTGAATGATAATTTATTCATTTATTTATTCATTTTCTAAACCGCTTATTCCTTTTTTGGGGTCACCGGTGCCTTTCTCCAGTGCACATTGGTTGAGAGGCAGACCGGACCAGTGCAACATTCACTCACACATTCACACGAAGGGGAATTTAGTATTTATTTTTATATAATTTGAAAAGTTGAAAATTAAGTAACTTTTTTCTAAATAGTATCCGTTTCTGTTAACAAAAATATTTATAAAAACTTTTTTTTCCAGCCTTAACGCTCAGGAACATCTGGTCGTGGGGGCCCCCTTGTGGCCACGAGCAGTTGAGTTGTTCGCGGCCTATTGAGAATGCATGGTTTTCAGAAGCACACTCTCCACAAAATATCTGTTAACGTGTTATCTACTAAATTAAAACAGATTTATCCTTAAATATAGTGTCTATATTCACTGAGATTATTATAAATCGTGATAAAACATTTTTTATAACCATTACATTTCAAAGGGGATGTTCTAATTTCCGGGCAATGTGTTTGTTATTACAGTATAAATAAAAGTGTGGCTACCTTTAAATGGGCTACTTTTCTCATACTATGAGTATAATCCAAAAGACAAACACTTGCATATTTCAAGAGGGCCATGTTTAGACACATTTTTTCCTATTTGATAGGAATGAATAAGTGTTTAAGATACAATATTATGCAAAATAGAGATTTCTGGTTAAATGGGATAGCAAACTATACACTGTTTACAAAGAGTTCTTTACAAATATTGTGACTATAGCATTGTGAATGTTCAATATTTGCAGTCACTGAATGAACTCATTTATTTGAGTATTCCAACATTATCAGTTTTCAACAAGTTTTTCAACAAAATAAAAACAAATAATATTAACAGAAACTATCTCTGCTTTTTTCAGGATAGTTTCAAAACAATGTCATGCTTAGCGGTTTGGTTTTGAAGTGATATATAAAATGTTTCATTAAATGTTGTTTTAACTATCATAGTTTTGCAATGGTTTAGCTGTATTTTCATATGTTAGTTGCTTCCAGCTATAGATGGTTAAGGCTGCAACAATGTGGTTAAGAAAGTGTCGCTTGTGACATCAGAGATAGATGCACTTATGTTATGCTGACCAGTCATTTTTATGCTGATTTCCTCCGGCTGTCTCTATCTTCAGGTAAGTTACTGAACTTTAAGCAAATGAATATAGAGAAATGTATAAACAAATATGAATTCTGAAATCTAATATTGCTGATAATGTTCAACAGTTCATAATTCTGCTTTACATTTAGTCTATTAATTGTTTTCTTAGAAATGTTAGACATTTAAAGAACAGATCAACATTTTTCATGCATAAATTTAACTCGCACATATACAAAAAAAAAAAAAACCTAAAGAAATCCTAATGCAATGAGTTTTTATGAGCCAACTCAATTTTTTAAATCTCAAAATTTGGGTTTGGGTAACTAAAGAAAGCATGAAAAAACTATAGTAGCAGGCTGTTTTTAATTGTTGTGTTTGCATTGGAGCAAATCAAAATATACTTATTTTTATACGTTTAAATACACCAGTACAAATTTTCGAACACGTAATATTTTAGACAAGCTTAACATTTTAAACATGGTACGTATTGAAAATATTCTTAAAAGCCTGTGAGATGATGTCACCATGACTCTCAGCCAATCACAACCTGTCATGGTGCTGCAGTTCATCACAGTATGACATTTTCTCTAGATTATTAATTGGCACCGTTAAGATTGTTAAGATAACAACGCCTGGCTTGGATATGACATACATGCTCTAATTGTTTTCACTTTAGTGCTGAGAAAACGGATAGAAAATGTGCGCCAGTAAAACTCTCAAACTATGAGAAAACTGTGTGTCAAACTAAAATCGTGAAGTCCAATTTTAGGTATTTCATGACTTATTAATTTATCACGAATCAGGGCCTGACTTATATTCGTGAGCATAAGTCGTGGGTGTGAGGCTAGCTCTCCTTCTCGGATGCATTTGATTTTGCCGCTCTGAGTGGGGTGAAGGGGAGATGAGAGACGGGTTAAATCAGCTCATAAAGCTGTGAGGAAATGGAACAACGGGTTGGTGTCACATCTCTCACATTAATTTAAATAATCCTTAATAAAAAGATTGCTTAAAATGGTCTGCTGATGAATTGCAGCTTATAGATTAGCTTCATGAGGGATAGAGAGACGCTTGGTTCTTTTGTAGACTATTAGTTATAAACCAAGTAAGAAGAGAATGAAGCAAGGTTTAAGAAGATTTAACAGAAAACTCAGCTTTATTTAGCTTACACATGCCAAGTGAGTCAGGTAAACGAAGCAGAAAGATAAAGAGACAAATGTAATCGGGGTGGAGAGGTAATGGGGAGGTCACAGATCTTCTCTGTTGCAAGGAGAGGCCAGAAAATGGCCGACTCTCTTCTGGGATACATTATCAAAAGACCTTGTAACTTCCTTGTTGTGATGTATTTCCTGCTCTACCTCAGAAATCCCCCAGAAAATGGGGTTAGAATAACAGTTCTTTCACTACTTACACTGTGGGTTTCCTTGCAGATCCTGTTTTCAAAATGTTTCGCCCTTTGTCAATAATCCTGACCCTCATCACGATGATCGATGCATGTCCAATACCCTGCAAGTGTGAAGCAATGAACATAATAACATGCACCAACCAGATGCTTCTCGAGGTCCCTCATTTGCCTCAGAATACCAAAGAGTTTTACGCTGCACACAATCAGATTAAAGCTCTACCCAACGAAGGACTGGAAGAGCTGTTGGTTCTTGACCTCACCAAGAATCTCATCAAAATGTCTCCAGCTACCAACTGGCGAAACATGCGAAACCTTACACAGTTGTTTCTAAGAGGAAACGGACTGATTACTTTAGCGTCAAAACAATTTCAGGGGCTGGAGAACCTCAAAAGGTTGGATCTCAGCGACAACAACATTACAGCCCTTCCTCAGATGTTTCTATACGGCTTGACCAATCTTCAAACCCTCAATCTGAATATGAACAAGATTTTTTGTTTATCACATGGGGTCCTGATGGGATCGCCCGCCCTCGTTGATCTGCAAATGAGAGAGAACTTGATTGAAATTATTGAGGAGAATGTGTTTGAGAACAGCACCAAGCTTGCTAATCTATATCTGTCTATAAACAACCTACAGAGTCTAGGTAATGGGAGTTTTAAAGGAGCCACTGACCTTCAACACCTTGATCTTAGTCGAAATGGACTCGTTGCTATCCCAACCTTTCGGGACATGTGTAACCTCTCAAGCCTCTGCCTTCAAAGAAACACCATTAATTTCATTCCTGACAACATTTTCAACCAGGTTCCTACACTGAAGAATCTTGATTTAAGTTATAACGCTCTTGTTTCCATGTCCAGTGGTTCCTTCAGTGGTCTTCCAGAGTTGGACTCATTGGATCTCAGCTTCAATCAGCTGCAGAGTCTACCGCTACTCGTGTTTGAAGACTTGGGGAGCCTCAAAACCCTTAATTTGTATCACAACAACCTGATGTCGCTTCCAAATGTTGTGTTCGCCAACCTGAGCATGTTAACGGATCTTCAACTGGACAGCAACAATTTTTCGGAGATTCCGCCAAACCTCTTTCATCCTTTGTCAGCACTAAAAGATCTAAAATTAGACATCAACCGCATTTCAAAGCTTCACTCACACACGTTTAAGAAGTTGAGGAAACTTAGACAACTTGATATCAGCAACAATGAGCTCATTAAAATCCCAGAGCTCCTCTTCAATCAAACACATCATCTAAAGCACCTTAATCTGGAGAACAATCACATCGGGTCAATTCCGAAGAACTCGTTTAAAAACCTGCCTCAGTTACGGACTCTAACACTGAGCAAAAATAACCTGTCAATGCTTCATGAAGAACTGCTCGCTAGCCTTTGCAGTTTACGTGAGTTGTTGCTGGATGGAAACCAGATAGAAACAATCCCCATTGGGTTTTTTGCAAGCCTTAGAAACCTTATGATTCTAGACCTGTCCACCAACAAGCTGCTTTTTATCGAGCCTGATACCTTCAATGGTCTGTCTGTGTTGAAAGATCTAGATCTGAGTTTCAATGCCCTTATCAAGCTTCCTGGTGGTATCTTCACATCTTTAGGCAAGCTAAAAAAGCTCCACCTGCAAAACAACCATCTTTCACATTTGCCCACTGAAGTGTTTTCTCCACTAGTCGAGCTAGAAGAGCTTCATTTGGACCACAATAATCTCCATGGATTTCATTCGGCACAGTTTGGAGGTTTACAGAAACTGCAAGAACTTGACCTCAGATTTAATCAACTGCGCACAATGGAGGATGGAACTCTGTTGTCTTTAGGACACCTAAAGCGTATCCATCTCACTGGGAACCCATGGGATTGCTCGAAAGTGTCCATTCTGAGTCAGTGGTTCAGCAATAACTCTGTGCTGGTAAAGCCAACACCAATGTGCTCCAAAGACAAAACTCTTTTCGCTTCATCATCAAGCTCTACCTGTTTCACGTCAACCATGGTGAAAGTAAAGGTTCTAACAGATGTTTTTCTGGCGTTCCTTTTCTCCACTTTTACCATATTGCCTTGAGATGTGTTTTTGTCTGAGCAAACATTGTGCCATGCAAAGTTATTTCCATATTCTTTAACTTAAAATCAAGAAATCTTGCTGATACATGGCACTGAACCACATTTTCTTCATCATGCTTCATGTACGAGTAAATGCTGGTGTTCATTCAAAAGCTAGCACCATTAAGACGCTATTTACGTAAACGTAGCATCGTTTTCATGTTGTTATTGAAAATTAATATTAATAATATTTTAAAAAATTAATCATAGCCCATTAAAGAAGACTCTGGAAGCAAGATTTAAGAATGTATGACAGAAACACAGCTTTATTAGCTTTAAGAACACTGAAAATGCTAACAGCTAACAAATACTGAACAGAGAGTGTGTGTAAGAGAGAGAAGTGGGGGGAGGGGAAAGTGTTAAGCAGGAAAGAGGGAAAGAGTTGTGCCGCAACCTCATTTAAATGGCTAACACATTCCTAGCTGTGACATAACTTCTCAGAGCAATAGGATTTAAAATATTTTTTCTATTACAATGTAACCGCGCATTTTTAAAAACAATGGTTAATGGTTTGTTATTTTTGTTTACTCTGCTATTGTGGCTTACCCTGTTTTTTCAAACTCAATGCTATATATTCAGTGTGCACAGTGTGAGAAAAAAAAACCTCATATGGACGTGGCCTAAAAGGTCCTCTCCACTCAAATTTGAGTTTCTCTTAATTCTCACTTAACATGTCTGATTTATGATGTACTGGTTGATGTAGATGCTAAAAACTCATTAGCTGTAGTAAAGTGCTTTTAAATTAGATTTTAGAAATGACAGTCGACACAAGCTGTTACTGATGGGGATAAACTCTTACCTAAACTCTCAATGGCTATTTTACATGGTGTACATTTACACAAACAAGCAACCTTGTAATCAGCTCAATTGGATTGAAAATGGTTCATATAACTATTTTAACTGATCGTACTGAGCTTATTTCAAATAAAATCTGATTGGAAACAGTTTTTCCCCATGATTTTTGCATGTACATAGATGGTTCATTTAGTCTTGCTTACTCCACGATCCAGGAAACCTGACCCCTTTATTCACATTTCTTTACCTTCATCTGCCTCGAAGCGAGCATAGCAGTGTTGGTGGAAAGGGCACATTAGAAGGACTATGTATTTTTAATAAAGCACAAAAAATTAACCACATTTTATGCTTTAATTAATCACATTTAATGTTTTTTTTCCTGTGATGTAAATATTTTTTATCTTTAGAATCTGTTTAATGCCCCTTTATTGCTTTGAGACATCACACCGTATTTCTGTGCAGTATGTGTGAAATACAAAACAATGCTTCAGATGATCAGTGTATAAATGCATAAAATTAACATCATGTTTAATTATTGACTAATAAAACAATTTTAGTAAGCAATGTTAAGGTAGCTTGTTTGTTTCTCTGATTAGTACATCATTGAGGTCACTTACTCATTTCAGAACCTGAGAATCATACCAACTTGCTTTGTTGATCTCTAACTCTGTATATGTCTACAATCAAGGATGTATGGCTGGCCACAAGCTGCGGTTGCTTTGCAAAGTAAGTTTTTTTTTTTTTGCAAATACAAAGTCTGCTAAAATGTCAGATAAAATGAAAATGTTACTTTTGTAGTAGTTTGGTACTTTAAATATCCTCCGTTTCCTAACCCAGTCACTGTTTGCTGTTAAAAATAGGTTAAAGCAAGTAAAGATACTTGGGTTGATGAAATAAATCAGATTGAAATTCAATATTATTGAATATTTACTGTTAATTTGTAAATTCAGAATGTAAACTGTAAAATATCAGTAACCAAAAAGACTAATAATTATTGACTTTTGCAGCTAAAAAACTTTGGTTTTTTTTCATTTGACAAAGATTCTTGCAAAAAGCAGTAGTTGCCAGCAGGGACGTCACTAGGGTTGACAGATAGGGGGGGCTTAGCCCCTGGAGGGCTTCTTGTACATTGCATGTGGTGAAAATAGAATAGAATTTACTTTATTAATCCCTTTGGGAGAACTTTTTGGGAACTAGTACTAATGACACTAAATTTCACTCGCGGTAATTGGGAATAGATACCAACATTATGTGTACTTCAGAGATTCGACAGGATATTAGACCGCTAATAAAAGATTTTTCACGATGTTAGCATTTGATTATGTAAGAAAAATATCACAATATGTTTAGAAACAGAATCAATTCACACCATACAAGTTAAAAGTTGTGTCTGCAAAAATATTTAATGAAACAATTCAACGAATCATTGACAAATTAACTTTGATGCACATCACCGATCAACAATCAAATTATAACAACCCATTGGAATGAACCAAAAATATAAATCTAAAGCTGAGAGGTTACAGAGGAAACAGTACACCCCAGATATTAAAACATAATCGTTACACTAGAACAAAATAAGTAATTTACAGCTTCAGAGAATTCATTAAAAAATATTCACACTTTGATGCATACCATTTTTTTTTTTTGAAGAACATAACATTTCCTACACACACCTATGATCCCTCAGATTCCTTAGATAGGCAAAACTCTTCCCACACTTATCACACATGAACTCCTTCTCTCCGGTGTGAATGTGGAGGTGAGCCTTGAGTGAGTTGGACTGGTTAAATCGGCGGTCGCAAGTGTCACATTTAAACGGCTTCTCTCCAGTGTGTATGCGCTCGTGTCTACGTAGATTCGCCAGAGAGTGAAAAGCCTTTCCGCACTCTAGACAGCTATGCGCCCGAACGCCTGTATGGGTTGTCTGGTGAACCTTGAGGGCACACTGATGTCGGAAACTCTTCCCGCACAGCGAGCAGCTAAAAGGCTTTTCCCCGGTGTGAATCATCTCATGGCTTTTCAAAACGGCCACACTCTGAACAGCCTTTCCACAGACGTGACAGCAGTGCCTGGGAGTCTTTCCATCTTGGTGGATATGTGATTTTAACGAGTCGAGAGAGTTGATGGTTTCTCCGCACTTCAAACAGGCAACTGGAAACTGTTCCTCGTGGAGGAGGAAATGCGTTTTCAGGGTATACAGGCTTGGCAAAGTCTGGCCGCACACATAACACATGTGTCTGCTTGGCTCTTTATGCAATATTTTGCGCGTTTTGTGCTTGAACAGTTTCTCGCCGGCGTGTCTTCGAGAATGCGCCTTCAGCGTATCAATTTGGTTGAAACTCCGGCCACAAGTATTACAGGTGAACGGCTTCTCGCCTGTATGGATTCTCTTGTGGCGTATGAGGTTGTTCCGATAGTTGAAGCTCTTCTCACAGACATCACATCGAAAACGCTTTTCTGCAGAATGCACAAGCAGATGCTTCCTGAGGCCGTACGCTTGGTTAAAAGACTTCCCACACACTTTACAAGTGAACATCTTGTCCGTGAGATGAATCCGCATGTGACCAGTCAACTGTTTATGTTCGATAAAGCTCTTATCACACTTTCTGCAGACATAAGGGCTCTTGTCTGTGTGAAATTGGTTGTGCACATCCAACATGTCCTGGCTGGAGAACCTTCGGTTGCACTCCGAGCAGCCGAAAGCCTTTTTGGTGATCACATGGACCACCTCATGAGCCCTCAATAGAGCACGGGACTCAAATGTTCTTTTGCAGTGCTTACAGCTGTGCCGCTTTTCTCTCTTCCGGTTGATCTGCCGCACCCCTGTCTGCTTGGAAACACTCAAAGGTACGGGCTGTTCCACATCCGTGTGAGAGTCAGAGTCACTTGCATTTTGCAACTCATAATAGCAGTCCTCGCCCGAATCAACATCCGTCAATGACACAAACCATGTCTCGTTCTTGTCTGCATCGACATCGACTACTTTATCTTGTTTAAGAATCACCATCTCTTGTACTTCAGCGGGCTTTAAAAAAAAAACATAAAAAGAAGAAAAAAGTCTGTATGTCAGTATTAAAATGTTCAACCACTTGTATTCTATGAGCTCAATTTACATAGGTTAGCTCAGTGGTTCTCAAACTTTTTTGGTCGAGCCCCCCTTTAAACCTTTAAAAGAATCTGGGCCCTCCCTGATGTAAAATAATAATTATTTAATAATTAATTAATAATTATTTTAATGTAAAATAAATGTAACTACTCCTTAATGTTAAACAACTCATTATTCATAACTTATTCAAGTGACAATTCAGTTGCATAGAAACAATTGTATGCTTCTTGTTCTAATATAAATCATTTTGTTTTTTTTGTCAGCTTATGAAAACCCACATAACTCCATTAATGAAGGATCAAACTGTCCAAGTGAATAAAGAAAAATAGCATTTTTGTCATTTGTTTAGCGATAAAAAAAACATTCACAGACTGAAGACGATGCATATCGATCATCATCTTTTCTCATCAGGCTCCAGAAACAGATCACATATAAACTATTAGCTCCGCCCATTTCACATCTTGAAATTTATTTTAGCGTGAGAAATGAGAGGTGTGGCGTGAGAGATCACTCAAATGCGAGAGTCTTACATTCAATGTGTGAGAAACAGCAGCTCTGCAGTTTCACTTGTGAGTACGGACGGATGCGGAAACATCGTTGCAGCTACCGTAGCCAAAGGTATTGTGGGAAAATTTGTTTTTTTTTTTCGCTTTCGTTTTTTTTAGACACTTAAAACTTTTATGCTCTCGCAGGCCACATTAGATTACATGGCGAGCCACATCTGGCCCACGGGCCTGGAGTTTGACACATGTGCTCTATGTCTTTTGACTGTTTATTTTTTTATTATTTTCTTCTCATCTGCTGATGATCTGCGCTCCCCCCTGCAGGGCCTGTGCGCCCCCCACTTTGAGAACCACTGGGTTAGCTGATGTATATGATGTAGTATTTTTTTTTTTAATCATCAACTATATGTGTGTAATGAGTTACTTTATTGAAGTTATAAATAATTATAGAAGAAACTAAAGCCAGAGTAAAAGCAACACTTCTACAAACAAGTTATCTATATTTCATTCAAAATCGGCGAAAACACATGTTTTAGAAAATGTATGAATATGTAATTGAACACGCTTGTATGAATAGCTGTATTTTATAGTTTACATTCATTTGTTGCCATTTTTAACCATGGACGCGGTTTCAAGGTATTTCAAGGTATTTGTATTTTGTGTTAGTTTCCTTTCATGACAGAAACTACGCATTTAGTGTAAAAAAAAAAGTCATCACCGTTAAAAAAAAAAGAAGAAAGTATGATTCCATTGTTCTTATTTCTTCAAATACAATACTCCCTGCATTTGATTTAGATGCACAAGGCTTGTGATCTCCCATTAGTTTAAAGGCAAACTATATGCATGTATATTGCATTTTACTGGTAACAATAAAATGACTAAAGGTTTAATTTCTAAAGCAGTACCCACATTCATGTCCAGAAACGGTCCAATAAAGATGTGGAGAGGATCTGCAGCATCCAAAAAAGACATCATCTGCACTAGCTTTCAACCCTGACTCAATGACGCCAAATAATGTCAAAACAACAAGCTTGGGACATCAAAATGTTTGCTGGGTTATTAACTCCCACGTTCGATTGTAAAAACCATACTATTGCTTGCAAAAATATCTTAATGAGCAACAAACTAATCAGTTAACTTTTTGTTCACGCACAAAGTTGTTTAGTTGGCTCTGACATTAATTATTGATGTATGATTGTGTGTATATGTGAGCAACCAAACATCTGCAACTTCATTCACATCCATCTATTTAGTAGTTTTAAATAGCTTACTATATTTACAATTTTTATACAAGTTGACGAGTACTTACAGCTGCAACACCCCCAGTTTCAACGACCTCTTCATTCCAACTCACACCAGCAGAATTTCTGTCCTCAGAATCTGCGAAGAAACAAAACAGTGAATGAATATTAGTGATATGCCCCGAGAGGAAGCTGTAAATATTAAAGGTACGCAAAAATCTGGATGTCTGGATGGATTTGCAAATGTTTGAAAATGTATTGACTGTGGGGTTTTATTAGGGTGAGAAACTGGGTAATTTTTCATCTTTTATTAGCCATTTCGTACTTCCTGTTTGAAAATAAATTTCTGCGGATGCAACTTTTTTGTACCAATCCATTTCGATGATTCTAAGATCCCTTATCCAATGGGAAGACTCGCCGTGTACATTTTTAATGACTAATATGTTAAAATTCGGAACTTGTAGCAAGCATTTCTCTTTTGGGAGAGAGCTACGAGTCGCTTGAGTGTGTCAGGGGACACAGTTATAATTCTAGAAAACTTCCATACCATCTCGAAGCAGGTATGAGTGTGTTATCGACTACTAAATGTAAAATTTCCTTCCGTGGTCCTGGCAATTGTTAACTGTCAAAAAGCAACGTAAAAGGACTTGCATCTTTAAGCATGTTTTGGTCAGGCGATAACAGTCTTCAACCTCAGCCGAACTCTGCAAACTGCAGAATTGAGGAAAGTGTTTTTAGGGTTCTTCTTTTCTCCTTGTATATACTTCCTCTTGGATCTATTTTCAGAAAGCATGGGGTCACATTTCACTGTTATGCTGATGACTGTCAAATTTATCTGCCACTAAAACAGGGAGAGGCTTCTTGTTTAGACGAACTTTTAGACTGTATTGCAGAGATTAAGGCATGGATGTCAGTGAAGTTTCTCAGTTTGAATGCTGAAAAAACTGAAGTCATGTTGTTCAGCCCTTCTGATGCTTCCAAAATTCATGTGGATCTGGGTCCTCTGAGTCAACATGTGACACAAACAGCCACAAATCTGGGGGTAAAAATGGACAGTGATCTGAAATTCGATGTGCAAATCAAATCAGTCGTCAAGTCCAGTTTTTATCATTTACGACAACTAGCCAAAGTCAAGCCATTTTTATCAAGACATCATTTTGAGATTTTAATCCATGCTTTTATCTCATGTAGACTTGATTACTGTAATGCACTTTATGTTGGGCTCAGCCAGAAGCTGCTGTCTGTCTGCAATTAATTCAAAATGCTGCAGCCCGACTTTTAACAGGTACCAAAAAATTTGAGCACATCACTCTGATTTTAGCTTCTATTCATTGGCTACCGGTGCATTTTAGGATTGATTTTAAAATTCTTTTATTTGTTTTTAAATGTCTTAATGGCCTCGCCCCACAGTATTTGTCCGACCTGCTTCAGCCATACATTCCCTCAGGCCCTCTAAGGTCGGCAGATCAGTCTCTTTTAAGAGTCCCACAAACAAAGAGGAAATCTTGAGGTGATCGTGCTTTTGCAGTTGCTGCCCCCAGACTATGGAAAAATTTGCCCCTGCACACTTTTAAATCCTCTTTGAAAACATACTTTTTCTCCCTGGCTTTTAACTCAGTCTGAGATGTTGACTTTTACTGTGTTATGTCTTTACAATGTTTTTATATCATCATGTGTTTTATATGCTTTTGTATTTGTGGACAGCACTTTGGCAAACTGGTTTGATTTTAAAGTGCTCTATAAATAAAATTGAGTTGAGTTGAGATTTACAGTTTGGTGCCTCTCCACCTAGCCACACCCAGAACCAAGTATAGTATGTGCAGCAGGACACGTCTACTTTTTGAAAATTAACTCTGGCCGAAGAGACATGAAACAGTAATCTCACCAAGAGAAAGATGTTCGGTGCCTGGTATGCTCTGAAGATTTTGGTCCACAGGGCTAGTTTCTTCAACCTGAGCTTCCTGTGGTTTCTCAGCTTGATGAGAACTTGTAATCAAACCGCCCTGCACTTTCTGACTGGTTTCAGGTTGAAGAAGGGCTGATAAAATCCGACAAATCTTCTCCAACGCTTCATTGGCGTTACGTTCCAACACACAATTCAGCTGGGTCTGAAATATGAGCAAAAAACATCATAAAATAGCTAGTGATTACACAGGGGAACATGGTATCTCGGTTTGACCAGGTCCAAAAGTTCACACCAGCTTAGTTCATCTAGCAACCATTTCCGAAAACCTCTTCAGGTGATCATGTTTTTATTTCCAAATTTTACGTGTGCATTACAAAAATGCCAACCACATTTACGGTTCTTACAAATACCGTTTAGTCTTTAGCAAATTTAAAAGTATACAGGCGGTGAAATGTTGAGAACCTGTAACATTAATCGCAGTAAGAACTTTCAGCAGACTTACAATAAAGTCGAGGAGGAAAGACTCGTCTCCTGAAGTCTGTACAGTTACGCCTTTAGCCATTTCCGTAACGGTGTCTTTAATGAGTGTCTCCAGAACAGAGACGATTTCAGTCTCCAACAAAGACATTATTACCATTTCGTTGTTTTAAGGGAACAACAATATGGTGATTTCAGTGAAACACAACAACCTTTGCTGCGTATTCCTTTGTGGGTATCCGGACGTCAGAAGCGGTTGTGCTCTATGCTGGCACCCGCTGGACTGGAGCGGTTAACATTTTTCCTCTTCCTAGTTTATTCAAGATAAACATTTGAAAAATGAATGTATTTAACCTGAAAATGCACATGAGGCTCCGGGACCCTTGTATACTTAAAATATGCCAACATTCAGTAATTTACTAAGAAAATTGACCAAAAAAGTTCAAGAAGATCTAAGAATGACCCTTAAATTTCAACAAATAAAAGCCTTAAGCCCTCAAAGATCTGAAACTTTTACAGGAACCATGTTGCAAAAACTAGTTGAAATCATGACATTGCACAAAAAATTGACACCTAATGGTGCCCCAGGACAAATTAAGCACTGAGTGTACCTGTTGATGCTGGTTTGAAGACAAAAGGTGTGCACCATATTTATCCGATTTAGATTTTTCTTTTGTTCACTCACATTTCATCACAGTTTTCTCACAGTTCACAATTCACTTTACATTTTTGTAGTCACGCCCATAAACAACCATCATTTACTGAAAATGTATTTCTAAAATCATTTGCACAATACATAATACTATAAATACAACATTTACCTAAAAAAAAAATCACACTGAAAAGATTATAAGCATCAATCAATAACCAAAGCAGGAAGGAATTTCACGTGAAGCTTCGTACACTATTTTTTTTTATTGCAAAATAGTCAATGAATTTCATACGCTTACAAATTGCATTTGGATTTCCGAGATACATACATTAAAACAGACACTGAAATACAAAATAATTAACTAAGTTACATAACTGTTGAAAATACAGGGGAAGTTCTCATAGTGGAGCGCATTTGTGCTCTTTAAAATTTCTCTGGTATGCAAATGTTTTCAAACAGTTGGTGCACGTATAGGGTTTCTGTCCGGTGTGAATGTGCATGTGTGCCTTCAGATTATTGGGCTGCGTGAAACTCTTTGAGCAAATTTCACAGCTGAACGGCTTCTCGCCTGTGTGCACAAGCTTGTGCCTCTTCAGATTGGCTGACAAATTAAAGGCCTTCCCACAGGTTTCACACTTGTGTGGCTTTTCTCCCGTATGAATGCGCATGTGTATCTTCAGAGAGCTTGACATCGTGAAACTTTTCCCACATACGACACAATTATGAGGCCTATCCCCCGAATGTAAGAAAATATGAGTTTTATACGACGCCTTGAGGGAAAAATCCTTCCCACAGATCTCGCACTTAAACGGTTTCTCCCCCGTGTGGATCTGCTCGTGCATTCTGAGCGATTGTATGCTGTTGTACTTCCGATCGCATGACGTGCAGGCAAACGGTTTGCTGCTCTCCGAATGCAGCCGAAGATGAGCTTGCAAAGCATACTCCGAGCTGAGAGACTTCCCGCACACGTCGCAGGGTTGAGCCTTGCTCTTTACTCCCGGATTATGGTGTGCCAACATATGGTTCCTCAGAATATAATTATACGGGAAGGTTTTCCCACACATTTCGCACATGTATCCCTTATCTCCATGTACATGCATGTGACCATTCAGGGCGCTTCTTTGAGTGAACTTTTTGCCACACACCTCACAGACGTACGGCTTGTCGCCTGTGTGAATGAGGATGTGGCGTTTTAGTGTTCCGGAGGCGATGAAACTTTTACCGCAGATCTCACAAATGTGCGGCCTCTCCCCGGTGTGTATAAGAAGGTGGCGGTTCAGAAGTTTGGGGTACTTGAAACTCTTGTTACAGTGGCTGCATTTCAACGGCCGGTCGTTGGAATGAATTCTCTTGTGATAATTTAAAGTACCAATCAAGGAGAAACACTTCCCGCAGGTGTCACATCGGTGTGGCTTTTCCCCCGTGTGCACTCTCTGGTGCATCTCTAAACTCTTTTTCACAGTGAACCCCTGCCCGCATATGTCACAGCTGAATGGTTTCACTTTGGAATGGACTATTTTGTGAGACACAAGGTTTCTGAAGCTCTTTCCACACGTGGCACAGGGGAACTTCTTTTTATCGAACGTCTTCAAGTGCTTCTGCATATGAGTTTCCAGGGCTCTCAGCAGTGTGAATTTCTTACCGCATTTTTCACAACTGTGCGGCCTTACAATGGAATGCACACGTCTGTGTTGCATGAGGGACAACCTCTTGGGGAAAGCTTTTCCACAATGCTCACATGTATAAGAAACCTTCTCTGGAGCAACTTCTACCACAGACGTCTGCAAAGCATCTTCCTGACCTTTCCAACAGCTGCCGTCATCAGAAGAAGCTGGTGAAAGTGAAAACAAACACTTTATTATTCGTACTGTCAATACATTTAAAAAAAATTAACAAATGAAATCACACTATTTTTTTTTGTAATTAAAATACAACCTTTTAGTAAATGTAAAGGTAAATAATTAATGTAAACTCAAGACAAGCAGAGTTTAAACTGAAAATCTGTTTATTTAAATTTGTATTGGGCAGCACGGTTGCGCAGTGGGTGGCACTGTGGCATTCCAGTTAGAAGGTTGTCGGTTCGAGGCTCACCAGTGACCTTGAAGGAGTTTCCATGTTCTCCCCGTGCTTGCGTGGGTTTCCTCCAGGCACTCCGGTTTCCCCCACAATCCCAAATACTGTACATGTGGCAGGTTAATTGATTAATCTAAAATCCCCTTAGGTGTGTGAATGTGTGAGTGAATGTTGCCCTGCGATGGACTTGCGATGTCTCCAGGGTGTACCCCTGCCTCTCGCCCGATTTTCACTGGAGATGGGCACCAACAGACTCCCATGACCCCAAAAGGGAACAATCATTATAGTTTATTGATCACAGATCATACGACACACAAGGAAACATAGAAGACCCATGTAAGGACAACCGACATAACATAAGACTTCTCCAAAGGAGGAGGAATAAAGTAAACTAAATGAATGAATGACCTGCCTTTGTTCATGAACTCATTATAGCCACATGGAAGCCTTGCATGAAGGAGTGCTTAACAATGTGCCATTTCACTTAATTACACATAACTTCATCTATAAATGTTTGGATTTCTTTCTATGTGTGCATTACTAGGGTTGATGCCGACATCTGGTGAAAATTTCATGTCAATAGCTCGATTAGAAATATGTTTTTTGAGAGAAATGTTGACGTGTTCAATACTTATTTTCCCCGCTGTATATATACATATTTAATCATTCTTTGTATGAATCACATAAACAGAAAATAATAGGCGTCCATAGACTTGTCTTTATTTTGCAAGACACATCTACAAAAATATCACTTTAAATTAAAATAAACAATTGTAGCAAGGTGAGAATAGGCTTTATCAGCAGCGCAGGAAGAGAGGGATTTAAGGCAGGCAAAAGTTACGGGCACCCAGGGGTCCTGAATCCAGGAACAATTGTCTAAAGATGGCGCAGAAGAGCGCTTGTGTTTTAAATGTGACCTTTTGCATAATAACACCTGATTAGACATCGCTGGTGCACGGCGACATTTTTGTTTACCGTTCTTTTTCCATCATTATCAGATTCTTCTGCAAAGCCAGCAAAAAAAGGAGCCGCTATCTTCTCAGCGCTGAGAGTTCTTTTCTGCTTGAGTGAAACACGCAAAGTCCCGCCCTCCTCTAACAGTAGCGCTCACTGATTGGATATTTACACAAAGGAGGAGTTCATTGATTGGATATTTGCTCGCGGACGTGCGTTTCGTTCCCTGACATCTGCTTTTTTCCCACGTGAAACTAATAAAAATACATATAAGAGTTATTCAAATGAGGAACCGAAAAACCTCAGTTCACAGGGGCATACCAAAACGAGGTGGGTGTAAAGAACGATTCGGAGTATATCCGAATATATATATTACGGGTGTAACGGTTCACGGTATGTATTGAACCGTTTCGGTACAGCCTGTTCGGTTCGGTACACTTGCGTACCGTTTCGGTATTCGGTATTTTTATTAAATGATATAAATGTATTATCAGCGCTATATTAAGCGCAGCGCAACAATGTTCCTAGGCGAGTTTCCGCACGGACGCTATTGACTGACGAGCACGAGCGCGAGAATCATATCAAAAGCGAAAGAAAAGCCAGAGCTTGAAGACCCTCTCACCTCACTACGGTCTCGTGTTTGAGAACACTTTGGCTTCTCTGTTAAAATACATAACGGGGATAGACGAGTGGATAAATTTAAAGTTGTATGCCGACATTGTTCCACGGAGATCAGGCAGGCAACACATCTAACATTTTCTACTGCTGGAGATATTGTCACTGCAACCAGATCTGTGCTCTCTTCAGAAAATGTGGATAGGTTAATCTATCATAACTATCCTAACTAGTTGCAGTATTTCATTTTTTATTTAAAAAAAATGTGTTTTTCTTTATAAAGAGTGCAATTTATTTAAAATATCACCCAAATCTGTCACTTTTATTTATTTTATGCAAGAATTCTATTGTGTTTTGGCAGCTTTTCTTATAAGTTCTTATTGTTTTGTACCGAACCGAATTATATATATATATATATATATATATATATATATATATATATATATATATATATATTAGGGGTGTAACGGTTCACGGTATGTATTGAACCGTTTCCGTACGGCCTGTTCGATTCGGGACACTTGCGTACCGTTTCGGTATTCGGTATTTGTATTAAATGATATAAATGTATTATTAGCGCGATATTAAGCGCAGCAGAACAGTGTTCCTAGGTGAGTTTCCGCACGGACGCTATTGACTGACGAGCGCGAGTAGGAAAATGGAATCATATCAAAAGCGAAAGAGAAGCCAGAGCTTGAAGACCCTCTCACTCACTACGGTCTCCTGTTTGGGAACACTTTGGCTTCTCTGTTAAAATACATATAGACGAGTGGATAAATTTAAAGTTGTATGCCGACATTGTTCCACGGAGATCGGGCAGGCAACACATCTAACATTTTCTACTGCTGGAGATATTGTCACTGCAACCAGATCTATGCTCTCTTCAGAAAATGTGGATAGGTAATCTATCCTAACTAGTTGCAGTATTTCATTTTTTATTTAAAAAAAAAATGTGTTTTTCTTAATAAAGTGTGCAATTTATTTAAAATATCACCCAAATGTGTCACTTTATATATATATATATATATATATATATATATATATATATATATATTATAAAATAAATATATACTCATAACCTTGTATTTAATGTGGCTAATATGAGTAAGAAACGCAATACTCACGACTGCTGGCAGTTATTTTCTGGACGTCTTCCTCTACGCTGGCCTTCAGCACAGGAAATGTGTGTATATTACTTGCGTGTATTTTACTTTCTTCTGCAGACTGAAAGGAAATAGTAACAAATGTGCATCTGTTGGGTATTTTTTTTTTTTACCTCTACTGCATTTAACTCACCTCACTTTTAGAAGTTTGCTGATAAGATGTTGTTGCCAGATTGTTCTGAGGACTCACTGAGAGAGATACATCATCTCCTGGATATAAAAGACAAATGCTGATATTATTTTGTGGGAAAAGCTCTCCATCATCAGGCTTTAAACGAGGTGTTTATGAATAGTACAGAAATGTAGACAGCAGATATCAGTAGACATTTCTGCTAAATGCAAATTGAACATGTGTGCAAATACCCTGAAATTCTGGGTTTTGAATTTTTCCACCGAGATCTTTCCTTAGGTTCTCTGCATTATTTAGACACAGTTGTGCAGGAAGCGGTTTCACGGATGAACAGTATCTGAAGAGACAGCAGATCTTCTGCACTGCTTCTTTGCTGACCCGGTCCATGATGGAATTAAGCTGCAGAGATGGATTGAAAGAACTTGAGATAGGTCTAAATAAAAATGGTGATTTTGTATGCATGTATACAATAATGGTTTAATGTATTATGATTTTAAACGAGGGAAAGAAAACTCTTGGTAAATGATTGCAAATAAAAAATAAAATGTATTAATAAATTAAACAAAATAGGAATAAAAATCAAACAAAACACATTAACAAAATGAATGAAAGAAAGAAATGCATAAAAGATCAGTTTTTTAAAAAATTCTCACATTGTTTTTACCTTGTCGTTGGGGGTTTATATACTTTTATTTTGTCTCAACACTTTGGATTTTTGTAATGAAACATAAACACTGTTCACTCTCAGTTTGTATATAAATGTAATAGTTTTTTATTCGTTTTTAATTTTGGTACAATTTCAAGTTTGTTGTGGAATTTTAGTATAATGTAATGAAGAATTTCTTTTTTTAAGAAGCTGGGGTTGTACTAAAAAGTGTTTTAAAGACAATTTATTATAGCAAAATGTCAAGTAGTAAAAAAACGCTCAAAAAGGCTGTGGGATTCTAAGGGTTAAAATTGTTAATACGAAACATTTTAGAACCAAGCAGGAGAAAATAAGAAAGTCTCACCCTCTGAATTTGCGTTTCGCGTCGATCGTCTGTGAGATTAGATTTATTTAAGTTACAGGTAAAAGTCTTTCTTATCTCTTGTTTAGCGGAGTCCGCCAGTAACGAAATTACAAGAGTGACTTGGGTCTGAAAAAGCTCAAACCGACTCATACTGTCTGCTACTGACAGCTCGAAACCAAAACAATAACTACGTCGAAGACGCCGAGAGAGAGAGAGAGAAATGAACCAAGAAGCAAGCACAATACTTCCTGCTTATCGGTAAAATCTAAAATAAAAGTATCTGAAAAATTCACGCACCTTTACGGAGCCAGAAAAATTATTTTGGAGATATTGTGAAAATAAATATTTGCCTTGTAATAGAAAAAAAAATTGGCATCAAACATAAAAGTTTTTACATGAAAAATTGAATGAGAAAACCAGCAATGAAAGACACACTCAAAATAGTCACACGCAAAAATTACATATTAAGAAATGTACATTTAGGTTTTTGTCAATGGCATTTTTTTGACGTCAAAACTTTCTTTTCAATACCCCTTTTTTACAAAACTAAATACTTTACGCTGTTTAATGAAGCGTAAAGCATTTAACTAAGCATCACAGAAATGAATTTCAAAAGACTTTCTTAAAAAACCCAGACCGTTCAAAATAAAAGTTCAGAACTTTGTTTTATACATATTTTAAAAATAGACTTTTATTATGAAATCCCTATTGCTTATGGACGTTAACGCTGTAAAACGAAATCTGGAAGAGTTGCAAAGGGCATTTTCCCTACATTTACTTGTACACGTTGATATTTTGTAATAATGACTATGAAAGCACCATAGATATTTTTTATAAAATCAGCATTATACAGTTTAATTGTCTTAGCAATGGCGGAAAAACCAAACTCCAAGGTATGTTTAAAGTAATAAGTCATTCATTTGTTACTAAACTGCTGCTTTACGTCCAAATAGGCAAACGTACAATAAATGTTTCTGTATTTTCATACATTCTTTACATTACGTTCTCTAAAATCTAGAGACAGTTGGATGTAGCTTTTAGTGTTGTAGCTTTGAAACACTTGTTTAAATTCATATATTCGATCTTTATTGTCAGTATATTTATCAATGGGAAATTCTCTCAAAAGTGCTTTCTCAAGTGCTCCTCCCTCGTTTGTAACGGACACAGGCATTATTGTGTTATCTACTGCAGGCAGGAGACTGGGCGTAGAGGCTTTACCATCAGATTGCCCTGTCCCTTCTTTAGTTTATTCAGCATTTCCTTACTGAGAGCATCTGTAGAGTTTAGCTCATTTCTCTCCAACTATGGCAGATGGACCTTATAAATACATTAAGGTCAGAATGGAATGCACAGTGATATGTTTATGATTATATGTGTGTTTAATGTTATCCATTTTGCAGGACAATGATGGCAGGGTCTGCAGAGTGATCCGAGTGGGGACCAGGAAAAGCCAGGTGAATCACTTAATTGAATTGCATCTTTCTTGGGAAGTTATTGGCACTTTCTTGGGAAGTTATTGGCACTTTCTTGGCATTTTATTTTGTATTCAGGTGCAAAACTTAGACCGATACACTGTGTGTAAACAATACGCTAGAATATATTAAATTGAAACTGTAAAAAGAAACTAATAAGTAATACAATATAGTCGAGTCGAGTGCACAAAGCAAATAAACCAATATCAATTATGTACAAAATCTCAGAGCGGTGTCACGGTGGCAGAGTGGGTAGCGCTGTGGCCTTTCTGTTAGACGGCTGCCGGCCTGAGGCCTTCTTGAAAGGAGTTTGCATGTTCTCCCAGTGCTTATGTGGGTTTCCTCAGGGGGCTCTGGGTTCCCCCACAAACCCCCAAAACATGCGTGAGGTTATTTGAATAATCTGAATTCTCATTATGGGGACTGGTGCGAGTGCCCTTTGATTGCTGCTGGCAGCTCTAATGGATTGTTGTCTTTATCTGCGTGTGCTATGATTGTTTAGTCTGAGCAGAAACTAATTTGTGGAAAATTGAATAAACCTAAAACCTTTTTACAGCTGGCCATGATTCAGACTAACAGCGTTGTTGAGAAACTCCAGAAGTTACACCCTGATGTTCTCTTTGAAATAGGTAAGAAAGCATAAAAATAAATGACGTCACCATAGAAACGTATTTTGTTCATCTGCATTTTATGAAGATGATCTTTAGAAACCCAGCGATTCTTGAGAAACTTCCATAAATCCATGTAGATTGGTAATGGATGCAGCAAAATAGTAGAACGTCAAAGACATCAAATGGCTGAAATCACTATACAGTGAGAAGCTAATGTACCACCACGAACATAAAGCATGTCATTTAAATGGATAATTGTGTAATTTTTTTTAACAGTTTCTCTCATTCAATGCATCACAATATTTTTCAGTGGCTATGTCGACAACGGGAGATAAAATACTTGACACAGCTTTGTCTAAAGTAAGTCTTCTCTCCTGTAAAGAGCTGACAGGAGTTGATATTGCACCCGTGTTGTTCAAATTCTGTTTTCATTTTAAAGATTGGTGAAAAAAGTCTATTTACAAAAGAACTGGAGAATGCCTTGGAAAAAAACGAGTGAGTTCCTCAATCTTTGCTGTTATTGTATCAAGTTTAAAATGGTTCACATTTTAGGTTCTTTTTTACTTTGGCACACTTTTCCTTGCGTCTACAAATATGAATACAGCTATTGTACCTTTGTTTCTTGGTAGGGTTGACCTGGTCGTGCACTCTTTGAAAGACTTGCCAACTGTTCTTCCGGTGGGCTTCACTATAGGAGCTGTATTGAAGTAAGGGAGTCACAGCCATTTCTTTGTGTTCACTTGTATCTATGTCTTCTTCTAGTGTTGAATCTTCAAAGTCACTTCTGTGTTTTCTTTTGCTGTAGACTTTATTTTTAAATGTTAAATGGTAAATTTCTTGATGCAAAGCCCAGTTCATGTAGTTGTTTCGTACACATTGATTTTTTTTTTCTTTCTTTAAGACGAGAAAACCCACATGATGCTGTTGTTCTACACCCCAAAAATAAAGGCCAGTGTCTGGATTCTCTTCCCAGGAATAGGTAAACCTGGTGACCACTGCACATAACTTAGTTTTTTTATGTATTTTTTTAAAAATGGGTGAAATTGAATAAACATATGTATTTCGTCTTCATACATGATGGTAGGCTACACTTTGAAACAGATATGGGTGTAACCGTTACTATACTAAAAGGCTACTTTTGGGGTCCTAATGCACCGATACTCAAAAGTCTACCAATGTATACCAAAGAATTGCCAATATTCTTTATAATTACTGGTATTGAAATATTAATCATAACCCATTATAGAAGACTCTGAAGACATGGTTTGAGAAGATTTAACAGAAAACACAGCTTAATTTAGCTTTGAACACTGAATATGTTAACAGGTAAAATGACATGCTGCATTGAGGAAAGAGAGACAGGGGTGGGGGGTTGGGGCAAAAGAGGGGGCGAAAGAGAGTACAAAACAGGAAAAAGACCAACTGCATTTAAAGAGCTACTATTTTCATAGTTGTGATGTAATTACCTGTTTGTGATGTAACTTCCTTTTTTATTTCAGAAATTAACCAGACGACAGGTTATACATTTTTTCTATTACACTACTTAGTACGCCACTTGACCATTATGAAATTGGTAAATTAAATTGGCTCTTTTAAATATTAAAATTCCATTCCCGTGGTGTAGTGGACGGTGTGCAGGACATGTAAGCGCGGTTGCGCAGGGCGATGCAGGTTCGAGTCCCGAGCCTGTCGTCTTTCCCATCCTACCCCATTCTCTCTCCGTCTTTCTTCCTGTCTCCCTCGACTGTCCTGTCTGTTAAAAAAGAAGAAAAACCAATAAATATATATTTTCCAAAAAAATGAAAATTCCAGTGCAATTGTTTTCCGATATTGATTTTTTTTGCCATGTTTTGATGTGGAAGAAGCAGAATTCAATGACAGAGCAGTTACAGAAGTGACCATTCTTTATTGAAAATGCAAATCAAAGAAGAAAATCAAAGCTACATAAAATTATTCCTTTCTGAATAATTGTGAACATAAACTAAATTAACATTTAACTTTGGGAACCTAGCAAGCGCCACCGCATTTATCTCCAAAACTATCTGCACACTGAGCACTAAACACAGAAGGGTTTATGAAAAGGAGACTAGATGAGGGAACTATAGATCTAGAAACAGTTGGAAACATTAGCTGCAGGGGTACCCCCAAAAGAGTCTCATATGTGTATTTGTAGTTCAGCATTTGTGTTTTTTTTTTTTTTTTAACTAATAACTTTTATTTCAAGTGTAATAGGCACCAGTTCTCTTCGGCGGGCTGCACAACTGAAAAAGCGATTTCCACACCTGGAGTTCAAAGACATTGTATCTTTCTCGGTAGAGGATTATCAGTTTGATTCTGTTCATTCAACGCATATTTGTTATATAATGATAATGTTGCCAGGTTATGCTGTCGGTGGTACATTAGTATTGCTGTGAAAAGATGTTCTAATCTCATTTGCAACCTTAAATGTTGAATTATCCAAACAAAATCAATTTAAATGATGAAAGTACGAAAATTATGGCCAGTGTACTCAAACCACTAAATCCAACAAGTCTGGGATATTTGTAAAATGGGGTTTTTGGTTTAGCTCAAAGCAGATGTCCACCTGTTAAAGTCCACCTGCTCCATCTTTACTGATGATTTGTGCTATTGTGTGTTTTCCTGCTTGAAGATGGGTACCTGTGATGAGCGATGCTCAATTGGTACTAATGAGCCAAGAAAATATTACCCCACCACCACTAGCCTGAAGTGGGACGGACGGACGAACCCATGCTCACTTCTACTGCTGAAGCCCACCTGCATCAAGATTCGATGTGTTGTGCTTTTGGAATCTTTCGCTTCAGCATCTTTTGCAGCATTACTGTTGCCTTTCTATCAGCTCGAACCAGTCTTGCCATTCTCATCTGGCATCAACAAGGCATTTGCGGCCACTCACTGGATTTTTTCTCTTTTTTTTCCCGACCATTCTCAGTAAACCTCAGAGATGGTTGCGAGTGGAAATCAGCAGTTTCTGAAAGTCACACCAGCCCGCCAGGCACCAACAATCATGCCACGTACAAAGTCCCTTAAATCACCTTTCTCCTTGATTCTGATGCTTGGTTTATACCATGTCTACTATTTCAAAATGCAACGAGATGCTGATTGGCTGATTAGAAATTTGCATCTACGAGCAGTTGGGCAGGTGTACCTAATAAAGTGGCCAGCGAGTGTATCATTAATTTAAATCAAAAGCGAATTGATATGCAAGCAAACAAATAGCTTATGTACAAATTTCGGCATTGTTCAGTGGATCGTTCCAGCTGTGCGACCGCTGCACTAAAATAAATGATCACGCTTCATCCCAGCTATAGATTTTTGCCTGAACGAGTCAAAAAGTTAAAATAGTACACAGAAATATTGTTAATGCAAGCTCCTCAATGCCGCAATGGGACCGTATCAAATGCTCTTTAAAAGGAGCAGATGTTTTGAACAAGGTTGTGCCTTGACATTGGTGTTCCAGAGGGGAAATCTCAACACTCGTCTGAAGAAGTTGGATGAGATGGAGGACTTTTCTGCCATCATCTTGGCAGCTGCAGGGCTTCAAAGGATGGGCTGGGAGAACCGCATCAGTCAGGTGCCTTCTAATATTTCATTATTTTATTGAATTTTAATCAAACAGTTTATACTGATGTCTATTGGTATGTTTTTAAAGATTCTCGGACCCGAGGACTGCATGTATGCTGTTGGACAGGTGAGTAGTCTGAACAGTTGCTGCTGTATTAGATGAATAACCGTACAGCTGTTATGGTAAAAATATACCTTCTCAATTGATAATAAACACTGGAGACCGTTTGAGAGAGAACACAGCTAATGCGGCTATTTATTACAAAGATTTAACAGTCTCAACACATTTCCTACACACGTGACTCTAACGTGGAAGAAGAACGTGGTTTAGTGCATATTAAGAACCTATTAAAAGTATAAATGAACGCCGGAAGAGAAAAGAAGAAAAAGAAAGAAAAGAATATATAGAGATAGAAAAGAGAAATAAAGAAAAAGAAAGAAAGAAAGAAACAGATCCCAGAGAGTCGATCAGCGCACGAGAGAGGGTCCAGAGAGAGAGAGAGCGAGAGCGAGCAAGCGCTTTTCTAACCTCTTATCTCCTCAAGGGCGGGACAAAGTATGACGTGTGCTCTCAAAAGTTTCTCAAATTACATTTCTCAATATGACCACTAGATGGAGGCATTACATTGAAAATGTACACAGCTCACAGTCTGCTCTTGTTGAAGGGTGCCCTGGCTGTGGAGGTCCGTGCTCGAGATTTGGACATCCTGGAGATGGTGTCAGTTATGAATGACTCGGACACTGTTTTGCGCTGCATCGCAGAGAGGGCATTTCTCAGACACCTGGTAGGCATTTACTATTCAACTTTGATTTAAATTAAATTATTGTTATTTTATTAATTATTATAATTATTTTTGGTCTTATATTTTTACCAAGTATAAATAATGTAGTAAATATCATTTAATATCTGCACAAATACTATACAAAGACAGTAGTTTAGTGGTTGCTAGGAAAATTACATTTTTAGTTTCTCATAGACGAAATTCAAAAATAGTATGTAAAAATTAGGGGTGTGACAATATATTATAAGACAGTAATGTCACAATATATGTTATAAAGCATGAGAAACAAGAGGAATATTGTATAAAAAGGATCTTCCCTTACTAGAAACATTCCTGTTTTAACCCTTAGAGCCTTTTTTAGAGCATTTTTATTGGTGTACAAATAGCTCCAATAAATTATCTTTAAAACCGTATTTTGTGGCAATGATTTATATATTTGAAAACTGCGCTAACTACTTGCAATAGAAAGTGTGACGCAATTTCACTCGACAACAATTTACTTTTAAACACTCCTCAACACTTATGAATCCTCTTATACTTCTCTCATAAGTTAATAGAGAGAGGAGCATCAGTGCACGATGTGCAAAACGTCACGGATTACATCACGGTTTCCTTGGTTTCCCTGTAGTATGTGATGTCATGATGTAAACACTTTATGGCAAGTAATGTTTTTAAAAGTATTAAACATGGCTTAAAATATTGGGACAAATCAAAAACTGAAAATAGCATAATTTACATGAGACGAATCAGTTAACAATAGTATTTAATAACTCTATCCATCCACCCAATCCCATCGTCTTCATTCTTCAAACGCCATGAATTCACGTTATTACTGACAGGCTGATTTGAATTCGTATAACCACGATGACTTAATGTACTTCACATAAAAAATGTTCTTTAATGTCACATCCACCAGCCCAATAAAAAAAAACTAGTAAAGGGATAACTTTCCTTTGTGCACTCGAAACTTTATCTATAATTGGTGTCTTGGTGCAAAGCGTTTCTATTGTCACCATAAATCGTTCGGATTTGCGAATGTTGTACTGACGAGGAGGATCAAAAATGAATGACTCGCCGGCAGTACCTATTAAAACCACTAGTAAACTAATAAACATTATAACTTCCAATGCATTTTCATTGTCTCTTTTATAGAATTCACACCTCATTATTTAACTCTTCATTTTAACCATGCTACATCAAGACAAAAAAAATCATAGAGGTCAAGGTCAAGACAAGGACATAAAGACAAGGTCAAAAAACTTCAAAAACCAGGCAAACCTGTTCAAACACTTTTGTGACAGAACTTAAAAAAATACAAGCCATCTCACAGGTACTGCACTTCCAAGGGTTATCCCTTTTTTCACCACTAGATGGCACTGATTTTGGTTCTGTCAAATGAAACTTAAAGACAATTGCGCATGTTCACATTTTAAATAATGCAAATTATGTGCCTCTTGTAATGATTATTCAAAAAAAAATAATAAACTAATAGCCTTTTTGAAACCTACACATTATATTCATTCATTTTCCAACCCGCCAATTTTTGTTGCTGCCCGCTAGAGGAACTGGATTAATAACAAAAGCATTGAACGTTTAAGTTTCCAGAAACACAAGTTTTCATCGGTGATGTAGCGCTTGAGCCCCCTCTGTAATAATTGCCTGCTTTGGATCCGCACTCAATGCCACACACTTGTTTAATAACAAAGAATGCAAATGCAGCTAACACACCAACATCTGTTTCCAGTTGTGCCTTTGAGCATGATCACGAGTGGTAGGCTACTAATCCAACTGAACTTGATGTGAAATCAAACAGAAATATACGTATTCAGAACTGATCTGCACAACATTTAAGATGTGTGTCTTTTAATAGGAAGGGGGGTGTAGTGTTCCTGTTGCCGTTTACACCGAGATCAAGGATGCCCAGGTAAGAAAATCACCAGAAAGTTGACTTTACTTTCTGCTGCAACACACAAATGCCACTAAGTTAGAAACGAGGTGAATTTGCATGTGTATGAAATGCAAATCAAATGCATTTGTGTTAAAAATGTACACAATCTGCCGAGACAGAATATATTCATGACAAAGCATATACTGTTATGTGAAGCAGAGCAAACAAAGGAGGCTCACCAGGCGAAATAAACCAACCTCGGAGTCTTGATGTTAGCTGTTCTCACGTCCTTAATTCTCTCCAGTGTTGAAAAGCCAATTTTGAAAAGCCAAGTTTGACTTTGCGCTTTATCAAATGCTTTTTCTTTGTTCCACAGGCCGATTTGTAGTCCGAGTTGTGTTCTCCCGGTCCACGACATGAATAAACACGCCATTAACATATCCGTTAATATGGATATGTATATAAACGCTGCAGCGCTGTGTTTTTGGAAACTCAATGCTGAATCTCATTTTAAAAATGGTACTTTAGCGTTGTGATCTTCTGCCATCTGTTGGTTTACATGTTACTTTTTTTTTGTTATTTTTGAGAGGATGCTGTTTTTTTCATAAATGGTCTGAGAAAAAGAAAAAAAAAAAAAAAAAAACAGCCATAGAATGTTCCTTGAGGTGGTGGAACTTAAGAGTCCTGTAGGTGTTGCTTGATTTATGTTCTCTGGTTATCATTTAGTGATTTGACTCCAAAGGTTGCTCAGTTGCTTAGAGTTCATTCTTGTTGGATGCCTGCAAAGAAACCTACTTATTAAGGAAACCTGATTCTTGATATCCCAAGATCTCTTGGTCTTCAATTCTAGTTTTCTACTCCAGCTGTCAATGTTTTTATATGTTTAAGAAATGTAAGGAAATAGTTGTCTAATGGGGAAATAATATTGTCAAGTCGAGGAGTTTGATGAAATCTCTGTGTTGGTTTTCTAGCTGTACATGACCGGTGCTGTGTACAGTCTCGACGGCTCAGACAGTCTCAAGGAGACCATGCAGACCAGTATCAGCTCCTACAATGAGGTCTGCTGTAATTAAGTATTTACTCTCATTATTATCAACCATGACTTTGAAACTTATCCATTTTTGTGGTTATCAGGTGGAGGAGCAGGAGAGGGTTGATGAAAAGCGTCAGCGAGTGGGAATCACTGCATTAAAAGTGTCTGAAGAAGCTCAGGACGCTGCAGAGAAGCTTGGAGTGGACCTGGGAAAACTGCTGCTTAGCAAAGGAGCCAAAGAGATCCTGACAGTAGCAAGACAACTCAATGACGCACGATAGATTGGTGCCTGAAGACCAAGAAGAAATTTTATAAAGGAAAACAAAGATTTGTATGTGCCATCAGATTGTCGAGAACGTTGTATTGGTCAGAAAGTTAGTTAATGTGAAAGGTTCAATGTTGAAGGTTTTTAAATAGGTTAGGTTGAATTGAAATTCTATTTAAACTTTGGTTTACATCAAGATATTTACAGTATTCTATTGTTGCAATCACTGGATTTATGTTCATCTTTCTTTATTTGTTCTTATAGAAGAGTTAATCAAATGAAATTAACCCTTAGAAGTCTGCAGCTGTTTTGAAATAAGTACCGGTATGACGCGACCAACCACTTGTTTAATTTTAATTTCAAATATACTGTTTAGGTTTCCAAAAATATATTAGTTGTGGTTTTTGACAAAAATGTTTGTTTTTTAATGAACATCATAAGAGTTGAGACACATAATTTCAGATTTATTTTCCTGGCCAAAAATCGGTCAATGGCGAAAATAATGAATGACCATTGGAAGTACAAGACCTGTGATATGGAGTCTTTTAAGTTGTGGTAATTTTCACATTATTTTGACTTTGTTTGCTTTTATTTTGTTTCAACATTTGATTTTTTTTTTTTGTTATAATAATAAAAACTTTTCAGTTTTTAGGTTTTTGGTATACAAAAAAAGTAATATATATATATATATATATATATATATATATATATATATATATATAATTTTTTTTTTTTTGGAAATTAATGTCTAATGTAATGAAAAAAAAGAATCGGGGGTTTTACTAAAAATCAAAGCATCATCACAAAGACGATGTTTTAAAGATAATATATTCAAGCAAATTATAAAGTAATAAAAATCCTCAAAAAGGCCACAGACTTCTAAGGGTTAATGCTGTTTTAACATTAGACCTTTTGTAGTTTTGCATAATGAAAGCTCAAATCATCATTTGAAAAGTACATCAGAAAGATAACGAATTAGTGAGTTTAAATCACTTTCATGGCAAGCCATAAACATGCCTTTTAATGTGGCAAGTGTTGCACAGGAACAGATTCTCATGGACATATTTGAACCTTGAATTCTTATGAAACACATCTCTATTGCTGCTTAGTTGCATAGCTGTACATTGTACACTATACAAAAATCATTCTTGAAAGATTCGGCGAGCGTTGATAAATCACAGTTGAACTGAGCTATTTTAATTTATTATTACATGTTTGTCTTAGAAATTTCATGTTTGGAAAATTCTTTTAGAAAGCTAGAAAATTCAAATTGTAGTCTTAGCAAATGTCATTTGGAAATCAGTCATTCCATTATAAATGAAAAATAAAAATATATATATCTATTTGAGTGGGTAAATGTTTTTTTTTTCCCCCAGATATATTTGAATAAATGCCACCACGCCAGTATTTAAAAGTGTATGTGTTTATTTACCATCATCAAACTGATCAATTGTAATTACCGGTAAGATACAGTTATGCAAAGAAGTGTAAGGCATGTGTGGAAACAAATGTTGTGAACTATGAATAATCTGGTATGGTTATATTTCTGTAAGCTTGTGCTCATAGATGGCTTCACCCAGCCACTTTGAGTGGAAAAATAGCTTTTTTTGTGTTATCGTTCATAGTTTCTGAAAGATTTGGCCAGGGTGTGTAAACTTATGTGCACAACTGCACCAGGTTTATTCAAATAAGCAGGAGTAAGGGACCTCAAGCTTAAACTCGTCCAAGTGTGTTCTTGTTCTGAGGAGGAATCTCAGTTTAATAGCATTTTACACTGGGAACCAGCTGTTCCTTGTTTTTCTTCTCATTATCACAGGAAATTACAGAGCAGCAAGAAAGATACAATCTCACCCTTATCAAATAAGCAGCATTTTACAAATGTGCATTTTTCTGACAACAAGATGACCAAAGAAATGAGATTTGAATATAAAATACCTGAAAAACCTCAAAGAGAAACAGCATGGTGTGCACGTGACGTGTGCCTCCGGTATCTCTGACAAAGAAAGCTCTACCCAGCACTCTTTCATTATTACTTGTGTCAAGCTCTCCTTGAGGAGTTGGGGTTTCATTCAGTTCTCCACAGGATTACCTCTGGAGTGTACGCGTGTGAGCTCATGTGATTGAATTTCCACATTATTTATTGTTCTTTTTTTCATTGTGGTATTATAGGTGACATCCTGATCAAGAACATGTAAGTACTTGCATTAGTTTGGCTGGGATCTGATTTTTGCCAAAGATTTTCTCATAGAACTATGGAACTACCTCTTTTTACATTTTAATGTATTTATTTAACATATAACGATTAAGTGATGAAAGTGCTATGCAAATAAAATGAGGCTATCATTATAGATTAATTTCTCTTTTTAAGTCATACATTAAGGTAAATTTCATCTGTTCATCTTTTTTTATTACTTTTATGAACTGTGCATGATTTTAAGAACTGCTGGTTCTTGTAGATTAGCCTACATACACAGCATAAACCCCATAAAGCCAAATCCTTTGAATTTCATGGACTTCATGTGGGGACTTTTGGCAACTTAAAAAAAAAATGTGGGCCATTTAATATAATTCAGAAATGGACATAAAACGTATTACTGTGAGGACATTGTGTGATCATTACTACAAGAGCTCGTCAGGGTAAATTTGGCAAAGTCCGGGGCCTTTTTGACCTTTCTTTGTTTTTTACTACTTTACAGTTTGCTGTACTAAATTATCTTTTAAACTTTTCTTTTAAAATCATTTTTAAAAATTGTCTTTTTTTTGTGGCAATGCTTGGTATAATTAGTTTGGTATGCTTTTTTTTTACAAATATTTTTTCATTGCATTACGCGATAATTCCACATCGAACCTGAAATTGTACAAAGCAAATAAATCTGAATATTCAATTTTGTACATTTTTACTGTGAGACTGTTTTTTTTTTCAGAAAATCCCCCCAAAAAGCAAAGATAAGGTAAAAACAATGTGAAAACTGTACAAAAAACAGGCAAACTTTTCCTTAACTTTATACACAGCTCCAAGCACTTTTTGTTCCATTGTGCTTTTTTATGCCACAATTTAAAAAAGCGCAAGACATATCACAGTTCTTGTACCTCCTATGGTTATCCCTTCTTTTCCCCACTAGATGGCACTGATGGCATGGATTTGGAATTTCTAAAATTAATTTATAATAGTTAGGGCTTGAGCTCAAAAGTTGTGTAGAACCCTATTGTAACTGCTCAGAGTATTATTGTTTTACAGCTTTCAGTACATTTTTGAGAGTCTAAATGCGCTCAAAAGTCATCAAATTTCACACGTCAAAACTGTCGAAAATTAAGTTCGAATGTGATTCAAAAAGTCAAAGTCAGTTTCAGCTCATGTTGCACTCTACGGATCGCATTTCCAAAATCTTCAGGATGTCATCTATTTTGCAAAAAATGGCCACTTTTGCTTATGTCATACTTTAACAAACTCCTCCAAGAGATGTTATCTGTTCATCTCCTAACTCAAAGTTTTTTTGCCTTTGTTCAACTCTGAACGCACAGAGGCTGCCTTATGACTGATCCATACTTTGTCCTAAAATTACCAACTATCTTATTAGTCCTTGTCTTAACACATCTACAAAATATACTCCCAGTTAAAAAACTTTTTATTAAATTATTTAAACTCAATCATAGCGCCCCCTGGAGGTCATGACTCTTTATGTTGTGGTTTTCATTATTTAATTTGCCTGTAGTTTTAAAATAATTTTAACATAGTGCAACAAACTTGCCACTGGGGTGCGAAGACCCATTAATTGCTGCTTGCAGCTTTAATTTAAATAGCCTTGCAACTTATGTGATAACTCTTGTAATGTTCATTCAAAACCAAATAATATAAAAACTAAAAACCGTTTTGAAACTTATTATATTTGAAATCAAAATTAAACAATGGGTGAGTCGCGTAATTTCTACTTAATTCTAAACAGCCGCTGTGATTGGCCCACACACCGGTGTGGGTAGAGACTTCTAAGGGTTAAAATGCAACTGAAATGGAAACAAATGTTCCCTCGCAGAGATGAACTTGCATCTTTCTAAATCTTTAGCTCCACTGGTAACCATGCCTACGATTTCCATTGTACATGCTGTTTGGACAAGAACCAGTCTCACGTGAGCCTCCCACCAAGTGTTCTCTGTCTCTGACCTGGTTATTCGCTTTCTCTGATTTCCCTCTTCCTTTTGGTGTCTCACTCCAGGGACCTGAATCTAGCCGTTTAATTCAGTGTGTAAGTTCTGCTTTTTTCTCACGGAGGAAATCAAATCCCAGTCTTTTGCGAGTGGGGCCCTGTATTGAACTCTTTGCTCATAGTTGCAAAGGGATTTGTATCTTTGTATTTGTATCTTGGGGAGAAGGTTTGTTACAGTGCTTTCCGTCTCCTCGTGTAATCCCAGAAACATTCGATGATGTCCGGATCACGGCACTGTGGGAGCCATGCCATCACTTCCAGCAGTTCTTTATGCTGAAGATCATTCTTAATGGCTTTACGTTTGGGGTTTAATTGGGCTACGTTTAGCAACACCTACAGTGGCTACATCGCATTCAATTCAACATGCTCTTACTTACATACAAATCTATCCATAAACTAGCTTCCTCTTATGTCAGCAAACCCATCCAGTCTCTTAGATCTGCAGCTTCACAGTCTTTCATCACACCCAAACCTCTGGAGATCATCACTGGGGTCTTTTGCTTTTAGTTCACCTACCCCCTGTTGTTATGGTACTGTGGCATTCCAGTTAGAAGGTTATCGGTTCGAGGCTCGCCGGTGACCTTCCTGGAAGGAGTTTGCATGGAATGTGTGAGTGCCCTGCGATGGACTGGCAATCTGTCCACGGTGCACCCATCCCCCCCCCCCCCCCCGCCTCTAACCTAATGTGCGCTGGAGAGACCCCAAAAAGGGAATGAGCGGGTTGGAAAATGAATGAATGAATGAATGTTTCCGTTGGTTTTCTTATTATTATAAAGTTATGAAATGTGGCACACTTACTGCCAAGCCTCTGACGTTTGAGCTGACAAAATTTGGAGTCTCTAAAACAAACCGTCTAGCGCCACCATTAGGCCAAAAATGCACTTATATTTGTGCTAATAGTTTTTGAAGTTGTATAAACAAAATTTCACGTACCGAATGACTATATGACGTCTTTTTCCGGCCTGGAAAATTTTCCAACATTTTCAATTTTACTAAATTTTACGAAAAACCTACTTTTGCGAACTCCTCCGGAAGCCATTTTCCAATTCACAGGAAAATTTGGACACAAAACATGCCAAAAGAGTTATAACTCTGCAACACGCCTATTTGATGATCTGTGGATGCATGCTGAGTTTCAGCACTCTGTCCCCTAGTGGTCCCGAGATATAATAAATTGTGATTTCTGCATTTATCTCGCAAGCCATTTGTCCCAAAATCATAAAATTATCAGTGCATTTGGAGCATCAAGCCATGTCCAATTTTTAATTATTTCTAGAGTATTTCAAGAATGCTTTATTGTGTTGATATGTTTGTCACTATGCCTCGAATTCAAAATTGTAAGCCAGCTCCACCTTGTGGTCAAAAGATATTAACAAATTTGGAAAAAATGTTTATGAACATTTTTAGCTTTAGCTTATTATCATAAATTTATCTTGCCTTATTCCCTGGGTCGAGTTGAGAACATGAAAAATTTTTTACCATAGCTGATTGAACTTGTCCGCCATATTGAATTAGATCAAAAACGTCCTTTTTCGAACTCCTCCCAGTCTGCTTTTCCAACTTTCACCAAATTTGAAAAAAATTATTTGTATTGTGTTGATTGGAGTTGAGTTTTTTGATAAGAGCCATGACACCATGCCAAGTCAAGTCCGAAACCAAGTTTTTAAATCTTTGTCTACTGTATGCCTGCAAGACTTTACAATGGCTAAAATCTAGATTTGACGTCCCTGTGAAATAAAACTGGATACTTTAACCTCTTTGTTTCCCTCTTGGATCAAAATGTGGTCTATCTCTTGTTTGATAGAGTTTGGACATACTACACTTTTCGAAAGCGCTCAAGCGTATTTCTTTTACATAGACTTTATAATGGCAGAGAAGACATCTGATCTAGGGTCAGTAACCATCATCATGGAGGACAGATTGTGTAATGGAGGATCGCAGCCACAGGATGCTCCATTGCTGACCCATCTGAAGAAGGTGGAGAACCAGATCACAGATGCTCAGCGCTTCTCACACCTGCCCAAGCGCTCTGCTGTAGATCTGGAGTTCACAGATCTCTCCTACACTATCAAAGAAGGACCCTGGTGGAAGAAACAAGGTCAGAAAATTGTATAACTTTACCAGTTAGCCCTGGATAGCGTGCGTCGAGTGGGTAGACACTACGCAGATCACTGATACATTCGCTCTCCATATATGTTATTCATTATTTGTAGGGGCAACCTCACCGAAACATGCAAAAGCAGTATTGTTACAGAGTGTTTCCCTCCACCCGGTGAGGTCTCCTGCTGCTGTAGCCCATCCGCTTCAAGGTTTGATGTGTTGTGCGTTTGGAGATGCATAACTTGAATGCAACGAGTGGTTATTTGAGTTACTGTTGCCTTTCCATCAGCTCAAACCAATCTGGCCATTTTCCTCTGACCTCAACATGGCAAAGAACAGCCGCTCACTGAGTATTTTCTCTTTTTCAAACCTGTGTAAACCTTATATGGTGAAAATCCCAGTAGATCAGCAGTTTCTGAAAAACAAACAAACAACCATGCCATGTTCAGAATTGCTGCCATGTATTTGCTGATTAGCAATTTACGTTAAAGAGGTGTTGGATAGGTGTACCTAATAAAGTGGCCAGTGAGTGTACATTGATAAATATACATCTATATTTTCTGGCGGGTTTCTGTGATCATTTTATTTTAATACTGTAATTTAATTGTATTATTCAGCCCAAATAGAGATTTTTTTTGTTTAATATAGCCCAAATTTCAAAGCTCAAACCAGTCTGGCCATTATCCTCTGACTTCAACTTATTTATTTTCTCTTTTTCAAACCATTGTCTGTAAACCCTAGAAAATCCCAGTAGATCAACAGTTTCTGCAAAAAAACAATAATGATGCCAAGTTCGAACTCCTTTCTTCTATACATGCTATGCTCGGTTTAAATTGCAACATGACCATTTCTTCCATCATGACCGTTAAATGCAAGTTAACTTGCTGCCGTGTGATTGGCTGATTAGAACATTGCGTTATCGAGCAGTTGAATAGGTGTACCTAATAAAGTGGCCATCACACACATATATATATATATGTGTGTAAAAAAATTTCTTGGATGTTTCTGGGATCATTGTTCTGGGATTGTATTTCTGTGACTTCATTTTACTTTTCAGCCCAAGTGGAATACTATTTCCTGGATTTCTTTGTTTAACAAAGCCTAAATAGCTTTTTTTTTTATTCTTATGTTGTGGGTTAAAAGCCATGGCTTTGGTGAACTCAGAGAAAGGTCCCCGAACAGTCTTCCCCCGCTTGGTTTGAGTAAAACCAAAGTACTAATAGGTTTTGCAGCATAATACTTTCATCACCTTTATCACCGGCTTTCTCACATTTCCCGGCTTTGCAGAAAGCATGTAGTACGGTCATGAGATTCATAAACCATGCTGTAGTTCTGATTGAAGGGATTAACAGCCAAATGACCATTTGTTTAAGAGGAGACCCATACATTTCTCTGCTGTTTTAGGTTACAAGGCCTTGCTGAAGTGTCTCTCAGGGAAATTCAGCAGTCGGGAACTTATTGGTATCATGGGCCCTTCTGGAGCTGGGAAGTCTACACTGATGAATATTCTGACAGGCTACAGGTAAAAACTATAAACAGGTAAAAACTATAAACAATAACATTTTTTTTGTCAATTATACATTTTCATAACACAATTCAACTAGATATTAGATATAATTGTCATGAACTGAAACAGAAACAGCAGTGTAGGAGGCTTAAACTGTGCAAGGAACAGCCAATATCGGCTAATGCGGTTGAGAAAGACAGTTTCTTGTCATTACCAGTTCTCTCCCAAACAAAAAATTCGAAGCAGACTGGGGCCTTAAGATGTTCAAGCTCATTTGAAGGAGCACAAAAGAACAATATTGAGGATAGTAAAACTTGAAGAGTACTGTATTTCTGAAGTTTTCAGTGATGGATCTCAAGAGGGTGTGAACTTCATTATCTGTTATTATTCCCATGAAGTACAAACCAGAAAATGTTAAAATTTTTCCAAATATGTGTTATACGGTTATTCATTTTTATAAGTAATTATCTTCAGTTATTGGCTGACGACAAACTCACAGAAATGTTCTTATCCTCACCTATTTGTGGGTGATATACATTGCCTATGTATGTATGTAAAATCTTAAAATAAAAAAGTTTCTTCTAATTGTAAAATTTTATAAATCACTAAATTCTTTCCAAAAAATACGTTTTATTGGTAACAGTCTGGGCCATTTTACCAATTTTAAACTGTATCTCCGGAGATTCCTCAGAATGGAGGGTCGACTTATATGAGCCCTTCTCTTCCATTAACAAATATAACGGGGACACTCCTTCTTCTAGAGTACATGCACAAAACTGAGGGGTGGGGCAAAAGGGCATAGGCTGTGTCCCAATACAGGTTCTGCTTCCTTTGAAGAATGCACCTACCCAATCTCAGGAGGCTACGGCTTTGGAGAATCATCCGAAGGCTGCTGGTAAATGGGACAATAAAGCTTCATTCTAACCATAGAGTTTTATTAACTCCTCCGTCTGCTCCTCGCTTTCAACAACAAAGCGACATGTACCGACCGTTAGCGTTTTTAACGTCATGTTTTGAAAATAAAAACTATGATGTTTTCCCCACTGTCATTAAATAGAAAAGGAGTGTAGTGATGCATCCTCAGAATTCAGGGTAAAGATCATTTTTTCACATTTGAAGGACCATATGATTTATGGTAAAATGGGACAGCCTTCACAAGCGTGACATAAGTGGCCTTGAAATCCTCACTCTGACAGATTCAGAACCTGGATTGAGACACAGCTATTGAATATAAATCCGCCTTTGTAGGAGCCATTTTGTCTGTTTACATGTATTTTGGGCTGTCACCAAGTGGGGGCAGTAGTGGGTTATTTATTATTTAACCAATTACTTCCAATTACTTCATTTGGTGTGACTGTGTGGGTTAGACTTATGTTTGCTAACGAAGCCAACGGAAGTTGAAGGCCTGTTTCCTGCACTTATATTCCTGAATATTTTATTTGAATTTGGCTTAAAATAAGGTATTATTTTATCTACATTTAGAAAAACCTAACACTGAATAAATATAACATTGAATGATGTCATTTTTAATTAATAAGCTTTTTAAAATGTGTTAATCCTGATTTGGTTGCTGCATGCTCTACAGGGAAACAGGAATGACCGGACAGATCCTGGTCAATGGAAAGCTGAGAGACCTCCGAACTTTTCGTAAAATGTCTTGTTATATTATGCAAGAGGACAAACTGTTGCCTCACCTGACAGTTCAGGAAGCGATGACGGTGAGTGGTGGTGAATGGTGAGGTAGAGGCATCCCTCTGCTGGTCTGATAATCACATCAGTGCCTTATTCACTGTTTAGGTTTCAGCCAACCTAAAACTCAACGAAACAGCAGATGTCAAAAAGGAGCTGGTAAGAATTTTATTTGATTTTACTTTGATGAAAACTGCCCATACAAATGTAACTGTGTGATTATTTTGGCATGTAGATCAAAGAAATCCTGACAGCTCTGGGACTTCACGAATGTGTCCAGACTCGTACAGTGTCTCTCTCTGGTGGTCAGTGCAAGAGGCTGGCGATTGCCCTTGAGCTTGTGAACAATCCTCCAGTTATGTTCTTTGATGAGCCCACCAGGTAATTATGTTTTCCCTATTGTGATTTTGAAAGTTTCATTATTTGGTTTGGGTTTTTAAACGACACTACATTGTGGAAATAGCTTTGGTATACATTTGTTGGCAAAATTAACATGCAGCTCTATGGTTAACCAACAAACAAATAGCCATGATACCTTTTATAAGCTTTTCCGACAGACAAGAACAATATTGTTGAAACATACTTCTGTACAATTCATCATTTTTCAAAGTAGTGGCAACAACCTTTTTATCTAAACATCTGTAGATCATTGCTGTAGAGTGAACTTTGATAAATATTGCAAACAAAATATCACAACAAAAACAAAACGTTACGCATATTTTTTGCTACAGAGAACCCTGCAGCAACTGTTATCATTGTACTATCATTGTACGAATTCTCCAACGGCAACTATGTTTTTGGGGGAAATTTATTGTGGGACTTAAGGATCTCTGACATGGGCTTCTTTACTGTAGTTTCAAGCATATTCATGCACAACTGATCATTATTCGAAGTAGAGGAAACAACATATTATCTAAACATCTGTAGATGAGTGAACTTTGTTAAACCTTGAGGATTTGCAGAGCAACCACAACAAAAAGAAATGTTACTCATATATTTTGCTACAGAGAACCCTACAGCAACTGTTATCATTGTACTTACTGGTTAAGTTTAGGAGGCTGGTCCAAATGAACTGGTAACTGAGTGGCGGAGTGAGGTGGTAGTTGATGGACTGCCGGCAGGGGGCAGATGACAGACTACATAAGAAAATGGCGGGAAAATTCTCCGCCGGCAATTCCTTTTTTGGGGGTCTCTGACATAGTTTCCCTCTTGAAACATATTGCTGTATATGTAATCATTTTAATCCAAATAGTGGCAACAACATATCTAAACATCTGTAGATCATTGCTTTAGAGTGAACTTTATTACATTTGATGATTTGCACAGCAATCACAACAAAAAGAAATGTTACACGCATATTTTGCTACAGAGAACCCTACAGCAACTGTTATCATTGTACTTACTGGTTAAGATTAGGAGGCTGATCCAAATGAACTGGTAACTGAGTGGCTGGGCGAACTGTTAGTGGATGGACCACCAACGGAGAGTATATGACAGACGAGAAGAGTAAAATTGTCTTAAAAATTTGTCTCACAGCTAGTATGGTTTTTGGCGGAATTTCTTGTGGGATCTCAAGGGCTACTCCAGGCTAGATGATCGCAGACTGCTGGTCAGCCATCTAACTCGCAGAATTCCTGCAGACGAGAATGCCACAGCAGCAAAACAGTGATTCATTCTACAAGATGCCAGTGATGTCCTTTGTCGATAAAGAACATTGTAAATGTGCACACTTCGGTCATTTGCAACTCTGAGGTTAGCAAGCAAGGCCCAGACTTGGCAAATCTCTGACAGAAGAAAACATTTTGTCTGCAAAATAGAGTAAGAGTAATACTGTAACTCACAGCTACTAGCTAAAGCTACTTCACTTTTTGGGGAAGAAGTTCAGTGTGGGTGATGGGAGGGGCATAGCACATTTGTATTTCACAATGTACTAGCTAAAGATTTATTTCTAAGAATCTGACAACAACTCTTCTTGTTAAAGACAATAACTTGATAGACAACACACTAGATGTTCCCCAAAGATATTTTACATACTGCATGAAGAAATTTCATTATAATGGTCCCTGTAAAAATGTGTTTTCTTTGTTCTAGTGGTCTCGACAGTTCATCCAGTTTCCAGGTGGTATCACTGATGAAGTCTCTGGCTCAAGGAGGACGAACCATCATTTGCACCATTCACCAGCCCAGTGCTAAACTGTTTGAGATGTTTGATAAGGTATGCAGAATCCCATTTGCAACTAGAAACAACTTCAGATCATCTACAACTGTCTTTATTTGATTCCTCTGGGTTCCAATTCACAGCTGTATATTTTAAGCCAAGGTCAGTGCATCTACAAAGGAAGTGTTCCATACCTTATTCCTTACTTGAGTGGACTGGGTCTCCACTGCCCCACATACCACAATCCAGCCGATTTTAGTAAGTTAACCTTTCTTGTTGCATATTTTCAGTACAGAAACCATTGCCAATTTGACACCTCTTTCCCTAATTGTTAAAAAAAAGCATTTACCGTATTTTTCGGCTCATAAGACGCACCGGCACATAAGACGCACCCAATTTTAAATGAGGAAGATCTAGAAAAAAAAGAATCTGAACCAAATACTGTTGTAAAATATTTTATATCAACTGTGTAAAAGTTAACAGCCAAACATGTAACATGAACAGACAGTAAACAGTAAAAGTAACAAAAAAAAAAGGCTGTAATGTTTTTCTTTGCCCCCACTCATCATTCTAAAGTCCACCATTCGTTATCACCATCACTGTTCCAGTGTAACATTGCCCCCACATTAGTAATACCGTAATAGCCAGTAACATTGTCACTACATTACTAATAATAGCTAGAAAGATACTAATGCCCCCACATTAGTAATAATACAGTGGTTCTCAAACTTTTTTGGTTGAGCCCCCCTTTAAACCTTTAAAAGAATCTGGGCACCCTCAGATGTAAAATAATAATTATTTAATAATTTATTAATAATTGTTTTAATGTAAAATAAATGTAACTACTCCTTAATGTAAGTGTAACGTCCACTGCTAGGTATATGTACCACATTGTATAGTAGTTTTTCCCGTTTTCATTACGACCGCGCTATGGCAGAGATGGGCGATGACGTCAGCGCGCAGCTCCGGAGCTCTTACGCCTCTCATACGGCCGTGACCGGACTTCGCGGCGCTCTGCATTCGCTCGAAAAGACGCACCAACTTTTCCCCCTCAGTTTTGTGGAAGAAAAAGTGCGTCTTATGAGCCGAAAAATACGGTAGCATATCTAAATACGGTTGCATATCTATCTTGCAAATATTTATATATTTAATCCTGATGCTAAATGTGAACGGGTCAAGGCACAATTGTTACTAATTTCTGATGCAATCCAATGAAAGTTTTGTAGAAAATAATGCACATGAGACCCGACAGCTTCTTATACCCATATGCTAACCCTAACCATAACACACCCACCCCCATAATCCCACATTGCAGTCTGACAAATATCTTTCTCCTTGTAACCACCAAACCAAGATTAATCCATAAAATGGAGAAGTGAGATTCTAGCGTCTAGTGTACACCTGTGTATACAACATTTTACATTGCACTTGATGATGTATGGGTTGGACGCAGCTGCTCAGCCAATTAAACAAATTTCATGAAACCTTCTACTTTATTCTGAAGGCCACATTAAATTAAAACACTGGTAGCTATTGACAAGCTCTGCAGAATATGCTGCTTAGCATCTGGTAACCCTATTTTAAATGGCCTATCCATGGTCAGAGTTTGGATGCATATCCAATCACTTTCACTATGTTTTCAATTTTCAAAAATTTAAGAATATTAAGTAATGAGGAAGTTTCTTGACTGGATTTGGAAGTGTCAAGCTGGACTTCACTGAGCTCCTGAGAGCAGCCCATTCATTCACAAATGTCTCAAGGACGCCTAGGGTTTTATACACCTATGGATGTGATTGGAAAATAAGAATAAAAATTTTGCCAGTATAGTGTCTATTGCTAAACCAGCCAAATTTGAAATGTTTGATAAAGTATGTAGAATTCCATTGGAAACTTGAAACTACTTCAGTCAGATAATCTACAACTGTCTTTATTTGATTACTTTGGGTTCCAATTCACAGCCGTATATTTAAAGCACACATGGTTTCTCAGTTAGAGGCTGCAATATTTCCGTCATCAGTTACAGTTGAGCTTATAAATACTTATAAGTACTTTGCCGTTTTTCAGAAAATATGAATGATAACAAACAAATTAAACAGAGTACCAAAGTGTGTGTTTTTCCCACTCATAGTTAGTGGATAGATGAAGGCATTTATTGTCAAATCACTGTTTTTTTATCATTTTAAATCATAATCACTTGTAATAAACTTTACGAATGTCCCTGATCAAAAACACAACAGCTCTTAAATATTTTCTCTTCCCCCTTGAACATCAATGGTAGCCCGAAGTCTCTTGAGGTAGTTGTTGATGAGGTTTTTTATCTTCTCTGTTGGTAAAACAGACCATTCTTCTTGGGCAAAATCTTCCAACTTTTGTACATTTTTGGTTTGTCTTGCTTGAGCTGCACGTTTGAGTTCTCCCCAGAGTGCTTCGGTGATATTAAGGTCAGGAGACTGTGATGGCCACTGCGGTGGAACCCTGACATGATTGCCTTTCGTTGCATTGGAATGTCCAATAACGGTCCATGTGCAGCTTCCAGGCTGATGAGTGCATATTTTCCCGCAGTATCCTATTGTGACACCTAATTAAGTGAGAAATGTGAGCATTTCTCCTGTTTCCTGTAGTTATAGAAGTAGCATCAGGAGAGTATGGGGACTTGAATCCAGTCCTGTTTGACGCTGTCCAGGATGGCATGTGTGCTCTGGAGGAAAAGTGCAACTGCTTCGACAAAACCACCGTAACCAAATGTTCAACGAAAAGTGTCAAAGTAAGTGTTGCTAGTTTTGTTATGACACAGATCCTCTTTTAGATAACATCTCTAGAGAGGCACAAACATAAAAAGCTCACCAAGAAAGTTCAGATCTAGTTAGATTTTTTTTTTCCCCCGCGTCAACTTGAAATCTGTTCATGACTTATGTGCATTTCCACTTGTTTTCAGGATTCAGGACACATCGAGAGCCAGACGTTTTCAACAAGCTCTATGACTCAGTTCTGTATTCTCTTCAAAAGAACCCTCATTACAACCTGCAGAGACCAGGTACGTTTAGGTTTTATTCAACAACTGTCTCATATCTTTTGCCTGCGAGTTTCCTGGGATGCGTTTTCATTTAGGTTTTGATGCACTTGCGGTTAATGTCACACATCTCCATTGGAGTGCTGATTGGCCTGCTGTACCTCAACATTGGCAATGATGCTAGCAAAGTCTTCAACAACACTGGTTTCCTCTTCTTTTCGATGCTTTTTCTCATGTTTGGAGCACTGATGCCAACAGTTCTTACTTGTGAGCTTTTAAAGAAACTTGTGTCACATAACCAATGAAACAAGTTTTTGGTCTAACTGTCTCACTTTCAGTTCCTCTAGAAATGGGTGTTTTTCTGAGGGAACATCTTAACTACTGGTACAGCCTGAAGGCATACTATCTGGCTAAAACAATGGCTGAAATTCCATTCCAGGTGAGTGAGGGCCTCTCTGCCTAAGCCATGCTGATTTTAGTATATCTGTACAATGTTTTAAGCCAACACCAGCAAGGACTTTTATTTAATCCTGAATGTTATTCAGGTCCTGTGCCCCATCTTGTACTGCAGCATTGTGTACTGGATGACTGAACAACCCCCAGAGGCAAGCCGCTACTTGCTGTTTTTGGCTTTGTCTATCTGTACAGCATTAGTAGCCCAGTCTCTTGGGCTCCTAGTTGGTGCTGCCTCTACATCCCTTCAGGTAGGTGCTGCTTCAATTTGACAAGCAGAAATCCCTTTTGCCTACAGGGTTCCGAATTTCACAAGAGCTTGGACAGCTGCAAAAACATTTGTTGAATCTTTTCGGGAGAAGCCTTGTTGTCTATTTACATTGTTCAAATCATAGCAGCACTTTTAGCATTTTGCAGGCAATAAAGTCATTTACAAGACGTTTAATGAATTGGTCTTGTTTATTGAACAAGGGTAACAGCTAGCTTGAGTAGGATAACTAGTAAATTATTGTCTTAGTTGGTGAGTGTACTAGTTTAGTAGCACCGGTCTTCATGGCCCCTTGATGCCGTTCCATTCAAATTCTTTTTCCAAATTCAAACCTATTTTTAATTTTTTTGGTTCCTGGATTGTTAAACCCTTAAACACATCTTTATCAGAAGAGGTAGAGCCATGTTCTTTTGAGCGGTCGATCATATCTCAACCTTAAAAAAAACTCAGCTTGATCCTTTAGTGCACCTGAGAAACTCTGCAGGAATTTGGTGACTCTTGTCAATGAACAGAAGCAAATTTTTCATATGAATCCCAAGAAGTGGGAATTCATTGTTTTTGGCAAAGGGCAGGGTGATTATGAGGCTGTTCCATACCCGAACTTTCCTGTCAGGAATCTTGGTCCCAAAAAGGTTCCGTTGGACCTTTGGTTTGTCATGGATTTGGTTATTTCTTAAAATAAACCAAAAACTCGCCTAATTTTTAATTAGCCCCCTGGTTAATAGTGTTTGGTGGAGTGGCACTTTATTGGTTTGACACTTGTATCTTACGCTGTGTTTAATCATATTTTTCATAATGTCTCAAATGTATTTCCAATATTGTGCTTTTTTTCCGCAGGTAGCCACATTTGTGGGTCCAGTTACAGCCATTCCAGTTTTACTCTTCTCGGGATTCTTTGTGAACTTTGACACCATTCCAGATTACCTACAATGGAGTTCCTATGTATCCTATGTCCGGTATGCTATTTTTATCTTCAGTAAGTCTGAATGCTTCAGCTGTATCAGTTACATGTTTGTATACATGTGTTTATGATAGGTATGGATTTGAGGGGGTCATTTTATCCATTTATGGGATGAACCGAACTGAGCTTGACTGTCCAGGGAGGGTCTGCAAGTTCCAAAGACCTGAAGAAGTTCTACAACTATTGGATGTAGAAGATGGCAAGCTTTACTTGGACTTCATTGTTCTAGGGATTTTCTTCTTCATATTGAGACTCATGACCTACTTGGTTTTGAGGTACAAAATAAAGTCAGAGCGATAATATTCTGTTTCATGTCAACAGTAAATGATTTCCAAAGGTGTCATTATGCGCTCTGGACGTTCAGTTCATTGATTGTTCTGATTTTAATTTTTCATCTGAACCAAATTAATTTATGTGTTGTCCGAAAAACGTTTTTTCAACATTGGTGCATACCCTATAATCTCTTTCCATGATTCCACAAAGCTAAATGTAACAGGACACCAAATTACAACAGTAATGAAATGATGTTAGACTGTGTTGATGACATAAAATATATAAATTCTGTCACTGGGTCTATATACCCTTTGCTGTTCCTAACAGACTAAATCAGCACCTAAATTGGGTTCATTTTGATGCTGTAACAATGATGTATATTTTCACATGAAAACTCTGCATATATTTTCAGCATATCATAAGGATATGGATTAGATACACTACATTAGACTTTAGATGATGGTGTTGTTTTAAGAATCTCACTAAACATTTTATATAGTAATTTTATACTAAATACATTGCCTTTTGATTATCATGTTTGCTTGATAAGCCAATTTGTAAATTCCATCTTTATAAATCTTCCATCTTATAAATGATAAATGTATCTCCTCCTATACCTTTTAGCTACAACCACAAAACTTTGCCAAGACATCCGAACTGGTCTGACTCAGGTTGCTATATCTTTTCAGACTGATAGCACTAAAAGAATCCTGAAAAATCCCTGAGAATTTTGGAATTTTCCTAGAATTTGTCCAATGACAATATGGGGAGATTGGGGACAACATTTGTAAAACTCTAACTAAAAATATGAACCTCATACAACCTTCAAACTGACCAGACTTGTGGAGGTTACCAGTCTGTGCCAGGCCATATCAATTACGTTAACAAAAGTATTTGAACCCCAGGCTCTAGAAGGGGTTAAATGTTAATCCATTGACTTATAATGGCCATTGAAAATAAATGTGAAAAGGCAACAAAAATATCGTCAATATGAAACATCACAAAGAAATGTGGATTTGATTATGTTAATCATAGTAACAACTTACATTTTTTTGACACTGACAGCTCCCTAACAACAAAACTGTTTACCCTAGAAACCAAATTTTCTGAAATGTATTAAGTTTTCTGAATCTGAAATCTCAAATTGACGTTGACGGGATTGTATTATGACACCCACCAAACTGTCTAAATTAAATTCTGATCCATCATAAGACTGCTTGTGAGTTTTCTTGAGCTAATGGTCATTTTTAAACTACTTGCTAACTTAATACAACTTGTCAGCCAACTTAACAACAAGCTTATCCAATTTGAATACTGAAATACACAAATCCGGGAAAGCATTAAAATGGGACACACCCGTTTTAATGGACATTTCTAAGGAACTATTTTGAAGTTCCCAGAATCCCTTTGAGCTAGAACATGCTAGCTCCCATCGTATATACGTGAATATTATAGAACCTGTATGAACTTGATTCCTAAAGATGTAGGTGTGTCTGCTGAGGGCTATTTATAACAACTTATCTCGGTGTTTTAAAAGCAAAGAAAGCTATAAATCTAAGAAATTAACCTATATCTGACCCCGAACAATGCTGCTAAAAACAAAGTTAGCGCTCCAATGGAGAAACACTGTGAACTGTTTGTGGGGGCAAAATATATGAACTAAATGTTTCAGTTTAGCTAGTTATATGATTGTGCTTTTACATTATGAAGTAAAATGATTGCATTTGACCGTCGCCACAGCGTGGTGGTGAAGAGCAGCGTTGGAAGTCTGTAGGCGGTTCTTATATGGCTGACGAGCAGGAAGACAACGTTAGCAGAGTGCCCTCGACTCGGATGCCGGAGAGGGGACACTTTCCTCGGCTGTGATCAATACCATAACGCTACGTAGCGTTTTAGGAACAGCGGAGGAGAATGTACCACTAGATTAGGTAATCAACTAAATTGTTTCATATTTCATACCTATCTTCACATATAGGTTCGCAAATATGCTGTTATTTATCCCATTGCACCAGTTAACGGTTGTGTACATATTGTAAATAACATTAATTTTAAAGTATCGTGACGCCTTGATTCTTTGCGTCGTATTCCAAAATCACAGCTGGGTGAGATAATTTCATATAAGATTTATTAAATGGAAGGTGTCATGACATTCTCCGTTGAGACGTTAACTGTGTTTGCATGCATCTAAATGCTTGACGTGTTATTTTTAAGCTTTAGTGCTGTTCTTTTTAAGCACTATAAAGATGCAGATTGGAATTTAAAATAACATCAGAAATCAACAGGTTATGTAGTTTTTGACACTTGTGTTGTACCTACATGTTAAGTTAACGTGAAGAAACAACACAGTTGAGAAGCTAACAACTTTTAAAAAATTATATACCATTATTTAATTATTTGTACAATTTCCTCAATAAAACACTGTATTTTAGTAAAAATAAAAATTAAAAGAAATATAAAAAATATATTTGAAATAATTGAGTTGAATTAAATTGAATAGTTGTGTGGCACAATGGGTAGCACTGTTGGCTTCCAGTTAGAAGGTCTCGCTCAATGTGTGCTTGAGAAGCACCAGCACACTCCTGTGACCCCGAAAGGGATTAAGCGGGAATGAATAAATTGAATAGAGCAAGAGGAGCAAGTTGTCACATTGGTTATAGCCACCATTTTGTTTGTATTCCTAGTTTCCCCCAGGAGTCAGCTTATATTGTTATGGGGTTAAATATTTACAAAATAAACAACTCTTACTAATAATAACAAACATCTATGATAATTTGGTTGGTTTAAGGCCCTGTCCACATATACCCAGTTATTTTGAAAAGTATTTTTCGTTGCGTTTACGCTGTCTGTCTACACGTAACCGCTGCACAGAGTTCATGTAACCACGCATTTTTAAAAACTCTGGCTAAGGTGAATCGTGTTTGAAATAGTCCCTACTCCGAGGCCGTGTGTGCAGGATGACTGGAGTACTTTGTGTCTGGGTGTGGAGTTTGCGGTTGTTGTCACAGTTTGTGACTTAATCTGTGACGTTTTACAAATTATGCAAATTTGTAGATGGTCATCAACTGAGGCACTTGTGTTTTTTCTCACGTAGAGTTAAGAAATAATGAATTTTTTTTCAAACGGACTAATGTGGACTCTGCATATTGTGGACATTGTGTGAGAAAAAAAAGTTTATATCGTTAGGAGTCTTTGTTTAATGAGTAGCCATGATTACGGTGGCATCACACTACAAATATGACGGACATAATGATGTCACTCCTCCCGCTCTTTAAAGCATATTTCATGCATAGTTAATGATCTAAATAAGCTCTTAATTATTTACTTATGAAGTACAAGATGAGAAATGTACTGATGCAGTTACTAGTTATTTATTATCCACATCATATCAGGGGAAATTTATCAGTGTGTAAAGAAAACTGTTAGTCTAATAATATTTAAAAAAATATCTATATGTTTAATGCCCTCTAAAAACAACTTTGAAAATGCCTTGACTGTCAAGTCATAGGTCACATGATCCTACCGATGCATGAACTCATATTGTCATTATTTTGCATGTATACAGGACTTCAATGGTGATCAGATTACCATAAATAGTGGTTAATTAGCCAAAACATTGATTGTTCTTGACTAGGTGTTTATCAGCTGGTAGTTGAAACACTCGTGTGATTTCATATTAGTGTCCCCAATCTCTTGGGATATTTGTAAACATGTCATGAACTAACTCCATTTAAATCTTATATTTGAAAGCCTGCTTTTCTGCCTCAAGTTAATATTGGATCTCCGGGTTGTAAGAATGGGAAGCATTATACGAAAATCAAACTATTCTTTTTTTTTTGAAAAAGATTGTTTTAACAGCGGTTGGAGATCTCCAAATTCTAAACCAAATATTTTTCCTGTTGTAATTTAAAAATAATTACTAGATGTTTGGAATGACATTTTTATAAGTCAGTGTTTGAGCTCTGGTATAGGTTTGATGAATCATAGACTGTGGTTCCAAAACACATCCAAATCTGTTTTCTTCTGGGTGTGTGACAAATGCTCAACTTTAATTGTTACTAACTATAGTCTTCAATTAGCGATGAATAGTTTGAATGATGCATGTTAGTCACATTTTTACCGATGGCTCACACTGTATTTTTTAAAGATAATGTACCATTTAACAAAATGAAAGCTTTGGGTGTGATGTAAATAATATCTGCATCATGTAACCATGCACGCTTCATATGTCACTGAAACATGAAACCAAAGGAGTAACTTTACAAGGACAGGCTTGATTTTCTCTATTGAAGCTATGTCGTTGTTTCATTAGCTTCCTTGAAGTAAACATTTTAATGGAATTTACCTTTCAAAAGACAAAATGTGGAGATTTGGGAGGCCATCTGGATCAGAAGTGTTGAAATGGAGCTGCCAAAGTTCCATGAGGGAATCCTGCTGCAAACCACGGACCAGAGCAACACCTCATAGTATGTATTTTCAACTTGTTTCAAAGGGATATTTCAGAAATCGTTTAGTAAATGATTTTCTCTGTCTATGCAAAGTAAAAACTGTAAAACAATAATTTGAAAGGCTAGTACATGTTAAAATGTCACTTTTATTAAGAAATGAATGATATTCCATGATGGCAATGCTAAAGTTTACAGATTTTCAGATTTTTTGACATTTCTCAGAAAACATGATTGCTAAGCAAAAGCATTATTCAACTCATGGTAAGTGGTTGGGTGACACCATTTATTGTTAAACAACTATATTTACTCTTTTAAAGCCATAACCAAAACAGAAACTTTTTAATTGATCAAAAGTCTGTGAATTTTGCCTGATAAAGGGTTTGAATGGCTGGCAAAGGTAACCATCCTCTCCCGTAACCCGTATGTATGCTCGTGATCAAAATTTGTGTAAAAAAGGTTTCCGGACTCCTGATAGACCCTTGCCTCTTTCATCCTTTAGTTCTGAGCAAAGGTGAAAGCAAAAGAGCCATCAAAGGATCCACAGAAATGGATATAAAAAAGATATCCAAGGAACTGCAGATGCCAATCAGCAGTGTTCAAACTCGGATTAAGATGTGGAAAGTGAGGGATTCTGTTGAAAGCAACAACAGTTTCTGCAACAACTGCTAGAAAAATTGTAAGTCACGCAAAGAAAAAACGTTCTAAGGATCACAATAAGGAGACACTTGAAGAAAAATGGGTTGCCAGAGGAAAGCCATTAGTATGTAAATCCCACAATGCTGCCGCTTACAATATGCAAAACAGCTCAAAGACAAGCCTCCAAAACTTCTGGAGGTGATGAAACCAAAATTTAACTTCTTGCCCACAACTAAAAATTTGCAGAGGAGTCAACATGAACAGAAACATCATCCCCACTGTGAAACACACAGAGGTGGGTAACTGGTATTTTGAGGAAGTATCAGCTCCAAAGGCACAGGGAAGTTGCTCAAAATTGATTTGAAGATGAACGACATTTTGAACTCTCCGTATGTAATGTTACTGGCTTTTCCAACACGACAACGATCCAAAATACAAGGCAAAGTCCACTTGTCATCGGTCATAGTATCTGGAATGGGCATGTCAGTCTCCTGACCTAATAGAACCACTCTGGGAAGAACTGAAACGTGCAGATCATGCACGACAGCCCAAGAATTTACAAGAGTTGGAGGCTTTTTGCCAAGAAGAAGATAAAGAACCTCATCGACAACTGCCTCAAGAAACTTCAGGCTGTCATTGATGTTAAAGGGGGGATACAAAATATAAAGAGCTGGGGTGTGTAAACTTTTGATCAGGGTCATTTGGACAGTTTCTGTTGTTATGATTTAAAAAAAAAGAGTCAACACAGTTATTTACACAATAAATGGCATCACCAAAACACTGATTCATGTATGATTCATACTTTCTGAAACATATCCAAGAAATCATCTTCAATCATCAAGAACATCTTGTAGGGTGTGTAAACTTATGAGCAGAACTGTACTTCCTTTGATGAATGTTACAAAAGATTTTCAAAAGAGTGTCCTTTCTGACACGAAAATGACCCCAAGTGCTCTTTTCAGACTGTAACTTACATCTTCTGTCGGATGGCTTCTGGGGAAACCCAAGGCGATGTATATTCTCGAAGTAAGTAATCAGGATCTTTATGAGTTATTTAATGAGTTGTTATTAAAATGATTCTTTGTATTTGCTCATCAACAGGAATATAAGCTCATGTAGAAGGCCATGTAAAGAACTGAGAACAACTGAGTGCTGTTCCAGTTCTGGATTCAAACATAGGAACTTCTGTACCTCTGAGCCCATCACAGGTGGATTTTTTTTTTTTAAATACAGAAAACTCTTTATGAGATTTTCAGAGACATTACCTCTTCATTAAATCGAAGCATTTTTCATCAAGACTCTTACTTTAGAACTGTTTATTTAATAAAAAATAATAATAAACCATGCATGTAATATTCAATTAGCGTTGGAGGTAAAATGTTAATTTATCTAAAAAATGCTTACCTATTTTATTCTCAAATTGTAGATCCCATTGAAATCCACAAAGAGAAGCTGACATTATGGTTCAATCACCTTCCTCAAGAGGAGAAGCAGTTTGGTGGCTATTTTTCTCCAGAAACTATGCATGTGGAGCCCCTGATCCAAGAGCACCATCCAGATGAAGATAGAGGACTGAGCCCCTTCAGAAAAACTGCAGATGCTTCTGCACGTCCTGCTCTTGCTGTCGGGCAGCTGTTTGATGCTGGCTTCAACGGTGACCAACTTAAAGGACGAAATGTTTTGCTGTATGGGGCTGTCGGCACAGGGAAAAGTACTGTTGTCCGCAAACTGGTTCTGGATTGGTGTGCCGGGTCTGTTTTCACCCAGTTCAAACTTGTCTTGCCATTCTCCTGTGAGGATCTCTCCCATTTATCCAAACCGACATCACTTCGAGATCTCGTGGGCAGAAAGTATGTACACCTTCGGAAAACACCATACCTTAGCGGAGACCACGAGAAGGCAAGGGATGTCCTCTTTATTTTTAACGGTATGGAGAAGATGAAGCTGGATTTTCGTATTGGTTCAACTGAGTTATGCAGTGATCCGAACGAAGCTCTACCATCTGGAGCAGTTGTGGTTAACCTGCTCAGGAAATACCTGCTACCTGAGGTATGGGGCTCAGCTCTGTGCTCTATTAAAATGTTTAGACTATAAAGTTGGTTATTGACATTGGTTTTTGGAGGTGTTGCAAGGCTTTGGTTTAATTAAAGGAACACATATTGCTTAATGAACGGGGTGATTAATCTTTACTAGGGATGCCTCAGTGCTCAGTACTGTTCAAAAATCCTCCCTGTGAGGCTGCAAGCTTGCAGAGTTTAGCTGCAACCCTCTTGAAACATGCAAATGAATCATGTTGGCTTCATTGAAACTAGTATATGTAGGCAAGTAGGGAACTAAAACCTGCAGGGCAATAGATCTCCAGGAACCGTTTAATGGATTAACTGGCTGACTATTTGAGTTTTCTCTCTCTCCATATCCCATGGCTGAGAAGAGTATCCCATGTACTCTGAATCAGTGATTTTTACCTTAAAAATTGGTTATAAAATGGTGAACATAATTATTTGATTCAGTATTTCCATTCAAAAGTTCAAGTTCGTTCATTTGTATAGCGCTTTTCACAACAGACATTGTCTCAAAGCAGCTTTACAGTAAACCAACAAGTTTGAACTCAGAAATGAATTAATAAGTGGTGTATATGTCCCTGATAAGCAAGCCTGGGCGTCTGTGGCAAGGAAAAACTCCCTTTTGGAAGAAACCTTGAGAGGAACCGTACTCAAAAGGGGAACCCATCCTCATTTGGGCGACAACAGCAGTGTGATTTATATAAAGTATAGTATAAAGAGATAATATAGTATAAACAGATGATATGGTTGTATAAACAGATGATGACTGTGTTAGGTGTAGGTCCAGGGGGTGCCGGAACATCTCTAGGTGAATCCGGTTGTTAGGTGAGCTGGTGGGCGGAGTCTCCGGGGCGCTGGACCATCTTCAGATGAATCTGGTTGTTAGGGTGAGGAGCTGGTGGGCGGAGCCTCCTGGAGTCTTGGGATGAGTATGGAAAAGAAGAGTGGAGCGGAATTAGCGTAGCTGCTGTTCATAATATTAATACAATTTAATGTAAGATCGCAGTTATTCGAGGTGTTCAGTATAGGTGGAAAAAAGGTGGAAAATGGGCCTAAAAAGGTCCTAAAAGGTGGAAAATTGCCAAGTCCTGTTGGAAAATGAAGTGCATCTCCATAAAGTTCATTAGCAGCAGGAAGCATTTAAGTGTTCTAAAACTTCCTGCTACTAGACGCTTTGTTGACCATGGACCTCAGAAAACACAGTGGACTCACCCAGCAGTTGACATGGGACCGTAACCCATCACTGATAGGAAACTTTATACTTGATCTAACGCTTCATGGAATCTGTACCTCCTCTCTTCCTCCAGACTCTTGAATCTTTTTTTCCAAAGGACAACTTTTCTTTCATTAGCGATCCCAACTTTGGACCCAAAACGTTCCTAATGCTGTCTCTTGTTGCAATACCTTGGACATCCGACAACACAATTGACCCAAACCAGCAGATGACATGGGACCTTAAACCTTCAGTGACTAGAAACTTTACGCTGGATCTCAAGCAACATGTTTTCTGTGCCTGTCTTCCTCCAGTTTCTAGGACCTTGATTTCAAAAGGAATTAGAGAACATTTTGTTGGATCACTCAGCAATAGTCCAGTCTGTAGTCTGGCAAAACACTTATTTCAAAATGCTTGCCTTTACACAAGGAATATGGCAGCTGAAACCCATGTCTTGCTCAAATCTGTGCTTGTTGGTTCTTGAAGCTCTTCTCAACTTACATCACCTCCCTGGGTCCCGTCTTCCACCAACACGGTATAACATTCCATTGTTATACCGACGGCACTCAACTCCACCTGTCATTCCATCCTGATGATTCTACTGTTACAACCCGCATTACAGATTGTTCGAACTACATTTCAACATGGATGTAGGACCATCACCTACAGTTCAACATGGCAAAGACTGAACTGATGGTTTTCCCTGCCAACCACTCTGTTCACCATGACTTCACTATACAACTAGAGTCCTCGACAATCTCTCTATCCATCCATCTCTGTTCATAACCGTGGAGTGATCTTCAATGAGCAACTAACATTCAAGGAGCACATTGGTAAAATCGCTCAAGCAAGTAGATTTGCTCTGTTTAACCTCAGAAAGATCAGACACCTCCTTACAGAACATTCTAGGTGAGCTCCTCTCCTCACCTCTCCACTGGCTTCCCATTGAGGCTTGCATCAAGTTTAAATTCCACCAAATGGCTTACAAAAAATAGTTTTTACTTGATATCAAAACAGATTCCAATAACGTACATAATTAAGTATTCCAAATGGATATTGGTCCATCTAAAGTAACGTATTTAGATGTTTTATTAGATTTATAATCAAAAGTACTAACCCTCTTGTTATTTTTTTATATAAGAAACAGGACTGAGTGCTTAGCAAGAATTAGCATGCATGCATTCATTCATTCACTCATTTTCCTACCTGCTTATTCCCTTTCTGGGTCATGGGGGTCTGTGGGTGCCTATCTGCAGTGCACATTGGGCGAGAGGCGGGGTACACCCTGGACAGATCGCCAGTCCATCGCAGGGCAACAGAAATTTCGAGAACTTGCCTTTGCTCTTCCCATGGCCTTCAAGTGATGCGACTTCCTGCTGAAAAACGTTTTTCAGGAGGGGGATGGGTTAAGGTAACATGAATGAGTAAAAACACTGTGGACATGACTTCATTTTTTTTTTTTTTGAAAGTATAGATATTTGTGTAAATACATGCATTTGAAACAAACATATATGGGTTCACAAATCAATGCAAACGAAATGTCTTCTATAAGAGCTTTATATTTTATTGGAAACTGTAGCATAAGAGACTGGGGACAAGTAATAAATGCTATTTTTCAGTGTTTTATATGGATTTTATCATTATTTTAAATGTTATGTAAACATGCTGCTAGTAATATAATCTAGTTATACAGCAATTCCTATTTGTACTTATAAAGTCCCAGGGACAGAAATAGCACCCATTCGGTGGAATGGCTCATAAACAATTCCCTGTTCGGTTTGGAAATGTGTTCTCTGTAATACATACAGTGGCACCCCGAGATACAAAACTAATCCGTTCCAGGGTGACATTCGGATCTTGAACATTTGTATCTCGAAGCTAGTTTTACATGTAAAACGCCTAAAAAATCAAGTAACATTTCTTCAATCCTTAACTTAAATCTACACATTCTTTATGTAATAAATGACAAGAAAACACAAGCAAAATATGTAATATGTACACAAATGTGAAACCTTACCTTGAGAGTGAGGCGATGTGTTGGAGAAGGTGGAACGGATGGCAGAAAACATTACGGCACCACGTGTAAAAGTTGACTTTCGCGAGATATTTCACAAGATTACTAACACCAACACGGTTTCAAGCACAAGCGGAGAGAATACCAAGCGTGTGAGAAGCAATGGAGAGACACTTCTGAGAGGGGGTTTTTCTAAGTTGCGCTACAGAACAGCACTCTCCACGTTATTAACGTTATTTTTTGTATGACACCTTGACTCTAACATTTGTCATAGTACATTATTGGTAATCTATAGATAATGTTTTGCTCGATTTAAAAGTGTTTTAACGCGTATCAGGCCCTTAAAGCACACTTTCTTTAAAACTGCCAGGACGAAGTCATAAAGGAGCCCAGAGCGACGTCAGACAAACAAGTGGATAATAGAGCAGAAATGTTTTTCTCGAATTTTTCTTCGCATCTTTTCTTCGAGACCTTTTGTATCTCGAACATTTCATAACTCGAAGCATTCGTATCTTGGGGTACCACTGTATTATGGTTTTACATATAATCTGGTAATTGTATCTTGGTTTTATTGCAGGTGAGCATTTTAATAACAACCCGGCTCTCTGCAGTGGACAGAGTTCCTAAAAAATACATCGACCATTTTGTTCAAATCTGTGGCTTCAATGACCCCGATCGCCAGAGAGCCTACTTCACGAGCAGGCTCTTACAACAGAACGAGGGCAACTCAAACAGGGCAGCCGAGTCACTAGTAGAAATGCTTTATCTCAATCTACAGCGGGAGAGTGAGCTAGCGACAGCCTGCTTTCTACCATCTTACTGTTGGCTCACATGTGCCACCCTTCATTTACTGCATTTTACTGACGCAAAGTCACCAATCCGAACCCTCACTGGTATCTACACCAGCTTCATGAGGCTTAACTTTGGAGGAGAAGTGATTACTGCGGATGGGGCGGTTTCTTCACCAGTGCAGCAGAGCACATTGATGCTCTATGTGGTCCGAACTGTTGGGAAACTAGCTTTCGATGGTGTAACCAACAAGCGGACATCGTTTACTGATGAAGAACTGGAGCAGTGGGTTGGAGGCAAGACCAAGACAGACGAAGAGCTCCAACAGCTGGCAGTTTTTCGCACAGATGTGCTTGACTTCTTCCTGGTGCCTCGGGGTCATAGAGGTGCAGATCCAGAATCTGGTGGGAGACGCTATGTATTCGCTGTCCCGATCATGCAGGAATATCTAGCGGCCCTTTACGTTGTTCTTGGGGAGAACAAAAGCGTACTTGAGAAGCTGAACAGAGAGATTTCAGAGGCTCTGGGGCAAGCTAGCGAGGATATTACTAGCCTTTTAAGCATCCTTTCCAAAGTAATACCTTTCCGAATCTTTGCCATTTTCAACTTGCTCAAGTTGTTACCAAAGCTCTTTGACCGAGTCAGTATTCACAGTAAGGGCCGTATTGCCAACACAATGGCGGCTGAAATGTTTCGTTCAGAGGACAGCTTTAATGAAGATGTCTTAGACCAAGTGGAGCAAAGTCTTCTCGGAGTTCATGGCCCCCAACCACAAGAGGAGGTCCACACCAGGGCATTTGAGCTCTACCCTATCTTCATGGGAGGGCTGCTTCACTACGGGAACCGAAGGCTGCTAGATCAACTCGGATGCAACATCAAGAGTCACACTGTTGTTCAGAATACTCGAGCGTTGAGGAAACGCCTGATCAAGCAGAGCCAGATGAATCAGCCTCCGGAGGAACTCATGGACCTGCTGGTCTTGCTTTATGAATTCCAGAACCCTCGACTCACAGCAGAAGTCCTGCAGTCCATCAAAACCATCAATCTGTCAACAGTGCGCATGACGCCGCACAAGTGCTTCGTGTTGAGTGCCGTTCTTGGATGCACACCCTCCAGCTTCCAGCTAAATGAGCTCAACCTGTCTTCCTGCCACATCACTCAAGAGCTGCTGCAGATGCTCTGGCCAGCCTTCCGTCACACCAGCAACCTCAAGTGAGACATGCACCTACTGTTTATATGTTTTAGTCAGAAACAGTCACAGAAAATCCTTGTGAGTGTGTGCCATGAGCTTGTTGAGTTGAATTAAAGCACACGTTTAATAATAATAATAACTAGATGGCTAAAATTGGTGAACAAACTTTGATTTTGTCTTGAAAAAGTGGCATTTATACATTTTTTTTCTTAGCAAAATGGAATGGTTGCCAAGGATTTTTGTGGTTGCTTTGGAGGAGTCAGTGAATATAAACCAGCCCCCACGGCTGAGATAGTGATATCCCAAAGTGGTTGCTATGGTAAACAAATTTTTTAGGGAGGGGTCTGTGGCATAATAAGATGTTCCCTTTCTCATTATAAGTAAAATAAATCAAACCCCATGTCTTTATCATGTAGCAAAGCTGAGATTCAGAAAATGTGTTGCTAGGGTAAACAGTTTGGTTGCTAGGGAGCTGTCATTGATGTTTTAAAATTTGTTACTAGTGCTAGCAAAAGCAAACCTCATTTTCTCTTTGAAGTTTCATCTCGAAGGCACATTCGTTGCCGTTTCTAATTTATTTTCCATGGCCATTGTATGTCAATTGTTAATGTTTAACCCCTTCCTGAGACTGGGGTTCAAAAACTTTCACGCAGTGGATTGCATGCTCCTGCACAGATTGATTACCTCCACATGTGTGGACAGGTTGAAGTTTCTATGCGGTTCTAAGTTTGAGTTTCAGTTTGACCCCATGTTAAATCAAAGGAAAAAATTTTTAACATTCTCAGTGATTTCCCAGAATTCTTTTAGTGGTACCAGTTTGAAAAGATATAGTAACCCCAGTCAGATCAGTTTGGATATCCTGGCAAAGTTTGTTGTCTGTAGCTCGAGTGGTCTTGGGCGAGTTGCATTTTAGAATTCTTTGTCCGTACTTTTGCAAGCCAATATAATAATATATTTTATTACAGGGCAACTTTCAAGTCTCCCAAGGACACCGTACAGCAAAATAGAGAGATAAAAAGGCACAAATGTAACAGATCTTGACACGTGTACAGAAGAAAGTAATCATACTGAAACCGAAAGACTGTGAAAGCTATTTAAAAAAATAGGGACAGAATCATAAACGCAACTTTGGCCACTTTATTAGGTACACCTAGCTAGTATTGGTTCGACCCTCTTTTGCCTTTAGAATTACCTTAATCCTTCTTGGGATAGGTACTAGACCATTGTCTGCATGCTAAAATGCTTGAGTTGCAGCCATGTGATTGGCTGATTAGAAATTTGCATTAATGAGCTGTTGGGCAGGTGTACCTAATAAAGTGGCCGGTGAGTGTATGTAGTAGGCTGTTCATGAATGAGGTTATCTTAGGCAGTGATGTCAAACTCATTTCAACTTGTGCACAATTTAAGCTTCTGGGAATTTTTTTTTATCAAAAGTTAACATTTTAATAAACTATAATTTTCACAAAACATATTTAATAGGGGTGTAACGGTACGCTAAAATCGTATTCGGTTCGGTACAGTGTCTTGGAGAGCTCGGTTCGGTTCATTCGGTTCGGTACAAAACAATAAGAACTTACATATTCTTTATTTTGAAAAGCTGCCAATACACAGTAGAATTCTTGCATAAAATAAATAAAAGTGACACATTTGGGTGATATTTAAAATAAATTGCACTCTTTATTAAGAAAAACACATTTTTTTTTTATAAAAAATGAAATACTGCAACTAGTTAGGATAGATTACCTATCCACATTTTCTGAAGAGAGCACAGATCTGGTTGCAGTGACAATATCTCCAGCAGTAGAAAATGTTAGATGTGTTGCCTGCCCGATCTCCGTGGAACAATGTCGGCATACAACTTTAAATTTATCCACTCGTCTATCCCCTTTATGTATTTTAACAGAGAAGCGAAAGTGTTCTCAAACACGAGACCGCAGTGAGGTGAGAGGGTCTTCAAGCTCTGGCTTCTCCTTCGCTTTTGATATGATTCTCGCGCTAGTGCTCGTCAGTCAATAGCGTCCGTGCGGAAACTCGCCTAGGAACATTGTTGCGCTGCGCTTAATATCGCGCTGATAATACATTTATATAATTTAATAAAAATACCGAATACCGAAACGGTACGCAAGTGTCCCGAACCGAACAGGCCGCACCTAAACGGTTCAATACATACCGTGAACCGTTACACCCCTAATATTTAAATAAACATAATCAGAAACAAATCTTTCACCTCATTTTGAAACTCTTTGCAGATCTCTGAGCACTGAGCATCTAGTTTATTTAACTACCAAACTAAAAAGTGTGTTCAATTTAATAACTCTCTACTAATAAAATATTTTCGAATCCCGAACCCATCATCATTTCCCAGTTAAACTCTCCCCAACCTTGCCATTAATTGGCGGCACGGTGGCGCAGTGGAGTTTGCATGTTGTCCCTGTGCTTCCTTGGGCTCTAAATTCCCCTGCTATATACAAAAGGTTGAAGCTTCTCCCATTCTAAAAAGTTATTCAGAACAAAAGCATTCTGCAGTTCAAGTATTTAATTAAATAAAAACAAGAAGTTGACGAAGCAATGTTGATATGTCATGTTGGAGGAGGAGTTAGTAGTTGTTTTCTGTTAGTTTAGATCTATTGAGGCCAAGTGGTGCTCGCTGCAGAGCCAAATGGGAGGAGCTAGAGCTCTAGCTCCCCCTCGCTGGAGCTCCAGCTCCCCCTCGTTGGATCTAGTGGGCGGGGCTTGACGCGCTATCAAGCGCCACCAAGTGGCTGTTAATGTTAGTGCGAGTTCAACCGTATTGGAAGTAAATGCTTGTGTTGATGTTCAAGATGCTGGCAAAGATAATATTTTTGTCTAATATTGGTAATGATTATGATTGATGATTTTAAGCATAGTCAGTATCGTTTCTGTGAAATTACGTAAATACTTTTTAAATAATGCTTTATTATATACTTATGTAAATATTTGATAAGTAGGCAATGTGAAAGCTTACTATCTGTGCATCCTGCTTTAATTTTTGTCCACCAAATTAATCTGTGTGTTATTTGTGAACTAATCTGAATAATCTGGTTAATTAATGTAATAGATAATAATAATAATAATAAAAATAACGTTTGACTAATGTTTCAGGGTATCAGAACTTAACAATAACATTAATCGTCATGTCGAGACAGCGATAAATGTAAGATTTAGATTTTATATACATCTTAAAGTTCCGTTTATCTTTAAAGTACAGTTCAGATGTCTTACCGTGCCATACAGGTTGTACAGTTCGAACGGACTCTACCTGCGTCTGGACCTATGACGTATTAAGCCCCGCCCACTAGATCCTGCCAGGGGGAGCTAGAGCTCCAGCGAGGGGGAGCTGGAGCTCTAGCTCCTCCCATTTGGCTCTGCAGCGAGCACCTTCTCATTGAGGCAGATAATACTGTATGGATATTATTACTCAACACCTGCTATCCAATCAGAATCCAGTATTCAGAAAGACCATGGAAAAAATGTTTCAATAACCCAAAGCATGTCGTTTGAATTGGATTAAAGGACTGGTTTCCTTAATATTGTGGTGTTTAACATGCAGCTGTGGATTGAGTTGCTTTGCTTGGATAATGCTATCAGTAATAATCACTCCTACCTCATGAGTTTTGATGTTCTGCTTGTGAAACTCATGGCACGTGTGTTTGTGTTGTTGCTCACTGTGTGTTTACAGTCTCCAGTTTAACAGTCTGGGATCTGAGTCGTGTATTCTACTGCGAGATCTCCTACTGGAACCCAACTGTTCCATTACATCGTTACAGTAAGCTCACTTTCAGTTGCGCTTCAGTCCTTCACATATGGACAAGGAACCTTTAAAGAATAGACTTCTTCCACTCTTGTATTGTGTTCTGATGTATTTATGTAGCAATTTGAATGCTTGTTTATAAATATAAAGTCCCAGGGATAGAAATGGAACCTTGGCTGCTGGGTGGAGGATTACTTCTGATGTGCAAACTCGTGTCATTTAAGCCACAGATGACGAAGGTTGATGACGCCTTGTTTTATAGTCTTTGACCAAACCCTATTACCACTGAAAAGAAAACTTTGGACTGGTATAAAAACTTTGTTTTGATCACTGCATGACTTTTTAATTGCTTACTAATCGGATTACATTTAACAAAGGAAATCCCTTTTAAAAACAATGTGTGCATATATTTTGTGTAGTTAGCCATCAGAAATCTTTGTTATGACTCTTTCCTTTGCTTTTCTTGCTTTACTCTCAGATTATGTGACAACTACTTATCGGATTCTGGCATCGGTCATCTACTGGAAGCTCTGGCTGGAAACCGCTCGCTCCAGCGCCTGTCTCTGATGCACACAGGACTCAAAGACCAGTCAGCACTCATGCTAGCTGAGAGATTGGGCCAACATGTTGCGCTAAAGGAACTCAACGTGGCTTACAACAACATTGGCGACAGCGCTGCTCTCACTCTGGTCGACGCCTGCCGTGAACATCCCAGCATTCACACAGTGCAGTGAGTACAAAAAAAATCTTCATGTTTCAGTTGGAAAGGTTCCTACAAAAACATTCGTTAACAAGGAAACCCACTGAAGGGAATGGAAATAAGAGATAAAAGAAAGCATTTCTTTTTCAAATATAATGGATATATCAATTTTACAGCAATCAAAAAATTATTGTTGATTTTTATAATTGTTAATATTTAAATTCCTCATTGAAGGTCTGGAAGTTAGTGGGCATCTCACTGGGCTACTTTGCTTGAATATGCCTGACTTCTGGTGTGAGAGAAAATGAAAATTGCACATGTTTTAGTAATTATTGAAATCGAAATGAGTACCAATTAAAAACTAGAAGGATGGCTAGAATGTGGCTTTTAAAAGTGCTGTTTAAAACTTAAAAAAAAATGTGTGCCTTGTGACTACGAAAGCTGTAAACTCTACACATTAATCATTGCTTTTCCAGAGCTGAGAGATAGATGCTTTAATTCTGGTTGCTAGGTTAAACAAATGCGTTGCTATGGAGAAATCAATGATGTCATTAAAAGGTCCCCTTCTCGTACAGTACTGCACAAACTATAACAGACGGACATAGTTTGTCTAGGTAGATGTTCCGTATAACATATGTGTGCTATGTACAAACTACAAAATGGGACAACAAAACTGTAACAAACTTACATGGTATGTTTAGGTAGGTATTCTTTTCAGGTAGGAACCTTTTCCCCTCACCTTCCCCAATCCCTTGTTCACTCCCCCTTTCAGTCCAATATCATCTTGTCCTGACACAATTAATGTAAACTGGTTCAAGGGAACCACAACTAATAAATATTTACATACATTCAATGCTCCAATCCAGAGAAGGAAACACCACACCAGGTGTTTTACTCCCTTGGAGATAACAAAACTGTCCAACTCAGTGAAGCATCTACTCTCTGTAATGGCTTTTGAGCAGGACAGGACACGGCTGAAAAAAAAAAAAACTCACTATGCCTGATATATGAAGTACCATCCTGAGAATGCATATTTGGTTGGTAGGGAAAAAAGTTAAGTTGCTAAGGAGGATTTAGTGACAATATGTTGTTTAATAATTTATTTGTCTTGATTTCACATTGTTTATTATCATTTTAAATGACATCTTTTATAATTCTTTTTTTTTTATCAGTTGACCGCACTCAAAAAATAGAAAGTATATTGTTTTGTTTTTTTTTGTTTTTTTTTTTAAGATATTTTTTGTAACCACTGGAGTTACACTTATAGCTTAAAAGACTCGCTGAAACTCGTAATTTGGTCCAAATATCTTGTAATATAAATAGAAAACGTACAAAATTATTCCGTTCTTCTAACAAAATTTGCAATTTTATATCCCTTTAATTTAAATTTTTGCTCCCTCTCAGTCTCTACCTGAACCAGTTAACCGATGTCGCCAAGCAGTCGCTGTATGTACGTGGAGGTCCACGTGTGAAAGAGGGCCGACGGGTGAAAGTCCTGGCCTCTGTGACCGAGGGTTCGGACATCTCTGAAGACTGGCATCCCATCCTGAGCGTCATTGGGAAAAACTCGCTTTCCTGGGACAGAGAACGTGTGCGTGAGCAGCTGCTAGTCTTTCTAAAAGACTTGGAGTGGGGCCGAAAACAGCATCTCAGTTTCTGGAAAAAGATCCACTTTCGAAGAGTAGAGAGTGTTGTTCGACAAATGCTTCGCTTGTTGGAGAAAAGCCGTGAGACGGGGAAGGGAAGTAAATAATGAGTTTTTTTTCATTAAATTTTTTTTTATCTAAATCTAAAAAGACTGTTAGTTTGTAATGTTGGTCCGATTTATGGGTAAAACATGGTGGTTTTCTTTGGGATTCTGTCATTTTCAGAAAGTGGCTGTATTTGATTGGTTAAAATTAACACTTTTTATATGGGTTAACCCCCTCCCCCACCACATCCCCCATTAAATAATAAATAGTATTTTAGCATTTAAAAAAACATTTAACTATATTTGGTGCTAGCCCTTTTAGCATAGCTTGGTATACATTGTTGAATCTAATTTTACCAGTAGTATTTCAGTATTAAGTGAATTTTCATGTTTATGCCATGTAAAGTTGACTCTTTTGGATGTACGTTGTGATGTAACCATATTTTTAGTATGCTGACGTTTTTGGAAAATTTACACCATAACCTAATTTTTGTTCTACCCTCATTACATTGTGATGTTTCAAGAGGCTAGTTTGATATTGGCGAAATATAGTACTAATATTGAAATTCTGAACTAAAATGCTACTGGTCTAATCTGATTCAAGTGTACCATCGCCATATATTGAAAATGGCTGAATAAGTAAAAAAAATGGTGAAACTCTACTTATTATCTCAGGGCAAGAAAGAAAATGAGTCCAGTGTTAAGGGGAAGGGTGGCAAATAATGTATCGCTAATGCTAAAGAAATTAGTGTCAAACTTTTTTTTTTTTCATTTCTTTTTTTTTCAACTTGATTAATCTCTCTCTCTCTCTCTCTCTCTCTCTCTCTCGTAGCATAGCTTAGCATATATCATTGACTCCAATTAGACCATAGCATTTCAGTATTAAGTGATGAAAGAGATTAAATATTAATACTATATTTTTTCTATTTAAAATTGGACTCTTTTTGACTCACACTGTGTTGTAATACCAGCTAAAATGTAATCATTGATATTTTTTGTACACTTGCATTGTTTGAAAATTCGACATATTCTACATACGTATTTGATTTGATTTTCTACTTGTTTTACTGTGTGATTTTTCTCTTAAAGAGTCTTTAATACTTTTCAAGTGAAATGCTACTGGTCTAATCTGATTCAATAGTCTATGCTAAGCTATGCTAAACGTTTAGAATGGCTGAAGAGGTTAAAAATGTTGAAACTCTACATATTATCTCAGGGCAAGATGGAGAAATAGCCCATGTAAAAAATCTGAAGTGTTCTTGAAAACTGATGTGTTGCAGTTTTGTTTTAATTAGTTCTCTGCACAATGGTTCTGGTACATTTGTGTTCTTATAAATGTTGTTTGGGATGCGGTTAAACCTCCTGTTACACCTGATTTACCTTAGATGGTGCTTGATTCAGAGTAAAAAGAATCCATTTTGCTTTAATCCTGACCATGTGAATTTACCAATTGTAGCAAAACAATGAAGCAGGTGTGAATTAAAGAATTTTTTTCTATTTTTGAAATCTCTCACATTTTTTTGTCAGTTTTTATCAATTACTCTCAGTTTTCGTTATGTTTTTCTATCAGTAGAGGGGTTTTCTCATAAAGCTGAGATTAAATATTAATCTGCTGCTGGAACAAGGAGGAGCCATTGGGACAGGAGTGTTTTAATGCTTCTTTTAAATGTGTACCTTGCTCTCTCATTACGTCCAGGGCTCTGAAAGATCATGAGACTTACCACAGGTAAGTGCCATGTTTACTGTTTCTTCACTGCATTTCAAAAAGGTGATGAGAGACAGTTTTGAATGAAAACCAGTGCAAGTGCTAGTTTGTCTTTTAAACAAGATGGTTTTATAAAAGAGCACCAGTGAATGTAGCAGAGTTATCCTAAGAAATTGCAATGTCCTTTTGTATATATCTGTTTTAACGTTTTACGTTAATATCTATTTTGCAAATCCAAAATGTTCTATTCAATCATTTTTGTGTGGTTAAGAACCAGACAAAAAAGCACAGGATCTAATCTCACGAACTCTGATCTCAAGTCTAGTCAGCTTTTAGTTTATTCCTTAATGATTACTTTCATGTTGTTGTGAAGCTGAACTCGTGTCTTTTTTTCTACACCGTGCAGTTAAACACTAGAATCTAATCATCTCTGTAAATGAGCATTTAAATATTGACTCTTGTGCATGTTGGTGCGGTTGCTTCTGAGTCTCCTGTTTAGCTCCTTTACAAATAATAATTTAGTAAATCGCTAATTCCAGTCAAGCATTGTAGTTAATGTTAAACTCGTCCAAAAACTCTGCCACTTTGAGTTGTTTTGAAATATGCTCCAAGGAGAAAACGGCAACAAATATTTAACATTTATTTATTGAATCATTGTTTACCTCTACAGGCTGTATTTTTGTTAAATGATGTCAAAGTGACCTTATTCTTTTACAGATGCAGGGGATCCACTGGATCTACCAAAGTAAGCTCTTAGAAACTTTTTGAAATGGACCATGTGATCTCTGATATTCTTACGTTGATTCCTCAGCAATGTTTAGTACGACGATATCTCAAGCCATACATTTAAAGAGTTGTGCTCACATGCTTACAAACCCTGGCAGAATTTTCATTTCTTGGCTATTTATTTATTTATTTATTTTCCAGGAAAAAAAAGTAACTCCCTCTCTTTCAACTTCAATGTCCATGAGGTTCTTTATCTTCTCTGTTGGTAAAGCAGCCCATTCTTCTTGGCAAGAAGCCCCCAACTCTTGTAATTTCTTGGGCTTTGAGGTCTCCCAAGAGTGGTTCAATGACATTGAGGCCAGGATACTGAGATGACCCTTCCAGATCTTTCAATTTGTTCTGGTGTAACCAGTGACAAGTGAACTTAACTTTTTGTTTTGGATCCTTGTCATGTTGGAATGACCAGTAATGTCCAATGCGCAGCTTCTGGGCTGAAGAGTATCCTCCAATATCCTTCAATAGTATGCTGCATTTTCCCATCAATTTTGAACAGGTTCCATGTGCCTGGCGCTCACTTACATTGAACGTGAAGCTTTTAAGCTCTTAAAGTATCTTTCAAAACAACTAGTAGAATTACACCCACTGGGAAAAGCCATGTTTTTACGTAAACTACAATTAACTTATTTGTTTTTTGTTGGTATAAAAGATTTATTCACCAAAGTGCAAATATTTTCTGCAGGAAGTTCACATTCAACCCAAAAGAAGGGATTGACAACCCTGCATTGGTGATCTCAGATGACAAAGGTTACTTTCTTTAATATGTTTTCCACCTGGTGGCATAGAATTAAACAGAGGTGTAAAGAGTTCCTGAAAAACACACTTGAGTAAATGTACAGTCAACGGTTCCAAAATTACGAATAAAAAGTAACAGATTTTAAAATTAATTTACTCATGATGACTCAAAGAGCATCTGAAATTGTGAATATAAAATCTTCTCAAACACTATTGGGTAATAGAGTTTCTCAGTTAAAGTTCCATAAATTACGCATAAATAATAGAAACAACTAAATAAACTATATCAAGTCCCAAGTCAAGGCACGGAAAGTCCAAGGAAAGTCAAAAGATGCAACATTTTTATTTCAGTCAGTTTGTCATTTACAAAACAAAAAATAATAATAATTTTCAGTTTTTCCATGGTTCGTCATCCAACTACGTAAATATATTTAACCGTAAAAAGCCGAAAACACAAACATTAATTCTCAAAAAAAAACATACCACACACAGAAATGTAAATGACACGTCTGCTATTAAATTCTACTAAGCCAACTGGACTCAAGCTAAACAAATGTCTTAAAGATGCGGAAACTTCAAAATTACCTTCAAGTTTCAACACGGATTGGATTCCTGAAGGAAAAAGTTCAGTCCTTCAGTCCTGCGTACAAATGGAGTGACAGCCAATCACGCGTGAGCAATACTACCAACAACCAACAGATGAACTTCGATCTTAAAGAGATTCAGTTTATTGGCTGATCGATCTCTCTCTCTCTCTCTCTCAAACTTTTTTTTTTTTTTTAATTTAACACGCCTGTTTTCCCAAAATGCCAGAATAAATTATATAAAAACACTGTTCAACAAATTAAAACTGGTTTCAGTTTAAGACACGTAAAATCTTGAGCAGTTAGTTCTCAAAGATCTTGGAACTTAAAATGTAAAACATCAATCAACAATTATTTTCAACTTTATTGAGAATTGACAAAACACACATAATAATTAATTATTTACATTTTTTTTGTAATAACGTGAGTTTAATTTGATGACTTGCACTGAATTGAATCATTAGAACAGTTGTGTGTGACCTGAATTTGATGGTAATAGAGTGATTTTTATGGGAGCAATTGAGCTTTGATCCAAATAATCAAGAATAAAAATGATGCTCTAATAAATATTTCAGTTTTTATTGAAACTGAGTCGTGCAGTACAATATTCAGGTGAGGAGGGACGTGTTGCTTGATTTTGGTTGTAATGGAGCAATTTAGAATGAAGTTCTAAAGCATATTCTGGGTAAAACATATTTTGGATCTGGTAATTTGCAGACGGTCCCTAAGCGATTCCCTGTCAGCGGGTTGCTCATAGACTGTAATGTGTTTCTGCGAATGCCGAGGGAAACTTGTTTTGATAAAAAACGTTTTGTAGTTTGTCCGCTACATAACACAGATTAAAAATAGGTATTATTTGTTTACTAAGAACATTCTGGTCTCGAGCTATTGAGCAGAGAAAACCGAATCCGTGAATCTGCAACTAACTTTACTGAACTGTGACGCGATGGATGATCGGCTGATATTGTTTCAATTTCATACTCTGATCGACGTAATGAGCACCCCTGAAATAGAGCAAAGAGAGCGACGTTACATTATTACTATTACAATCATACGTTCTGCATTTGACCCATCTAAATGCACAAATACACAGTGAACACACGCCTGGAGCAGTAGGTGCCCCGGGAGGGAGAGAGAGAGCTTTCAACAGTAATCCCACGTTCGACTACCAGTGGAGCTGCTGGGGATCGAACCAGCAACGTTTTGATCGGTTAATTTCCTTACCCACTGCCCCAACACCCCAACAGAATACAACTCAATCAAAAATGTACTCAAGTAGAGGGTAAAAGTTGCTTAAATTGAAAATACCCAATACAAAAGTACACCACAGTACTTAAGTACAGTAACAAAGGTCATTTACTTTGGATCTCTCAGCAATCGCACCAGTATTGCTTTCATGCCCAGTTCACTTTTAGTTTTTGAATTTTGTGTTTGACTCCAGTGAATCTGTGGTTACATGTGTAATCGAAAACCATGACAAACTAAACTAATTTAGGTTTAAATTAAGGAAACACCAATGTAAAGACCTCTACGTTAAAAAGTCATATTTGACTGTAAAATAATTTGGTTCCAAAAATCCAGGGTCATAAATACACTATAGAGAAATCAAGATCAGATAAAGTTGAACCGCTGATCGACTGATTCTGTTGTTCTAGATCCTTACATACATCCTCGTATGTGTGTCCTGAAACGGGATGAGGGCCAGGGTTTCGGCTTTTACTTGACCAAGGCTCCAGGCTCCAGGGGGCATGTGGTACGTCAGGTGGAGCCATGGAGCAGCGCTGAGCAGGGGGGGCTCAAGAAGGGAGACCACATTTTAGAAGTCAATGAGGACTTTGTGGATGACAAGGAGCACTTGACGGTGAGAACACTTCCTTATACAATCTCAAGACCCTGTGCACAGATCTCTGCAAGAAGATGATGCTGCACAGCTTTCTTTTAAAAATGCCATTGAGTGATTTAAGCTTGTAAAATGAGATGCAAGTGGATTAGAAAATCTCTGTAATTGCTCAGAGTAATATTGTTTCCCAACTGGTGAAAATTTACACCTGATTGTGGTTTGAAATTGGGTGTGGCAAAATGACTCTATAGGGCCACCTGATGGTTATGATGCGTTAACAGTGTGTTGTGAGCGAAGGAAATTCGACACACACTTATTAAATACATATAAGTATTACAGATCATGTTTCCAAAATCAACAGGAAGCTGGCTTTTTTGCAAAAATGTCATATTTTAACACTGTCCTCCTAAAAATTTTATCAGTTCATCTCCAAACTCCACCAGTCTTATCTGAAGGCATATGGGATGTTAAATTGTGAGGCTTCTTTGACTGCACACAACGGTTGTCGCAAGTATACAAAAGTATACAAAGCCATACAAATTTGTCATGCGTGTTAAAAGTCCATGTCTAAACAAATAACTATAGCAACCTAAAATGTTTGTTATAGTGTCACGTAGTGGCAACATGGAATATCTCATTTTCTGCTGTACAGTTTTTTCAAAGTGTGCTTTGAAGTACATGCTTGACATTTGGAACACTTACAAAAGGGACACATACCTACAAAAAAGTGAATTGGAATGAGATTCCAAAACTGACAGGAAGTTTTTAAATTTCCTGTACATTTAGGTAAAATTCTAGGTATTTTGTTTTAAAAAAAATCCTCCTAAAGATTTCATCAAACTCTGGCAGTCTCTTCTAAAGGTCCCGGCAATGTTTAATTGCAAAGCTTTTTTAATTTGTTGATTAATTTGTGCTATGTTTCGACAATAAAATGCCATGCCCGAACACATCAGTGTAAATCAGTTTTAGTGCTACCAGGTGGACACAGGAAATGAAGCATTTAATATTGATGAGGTATTGCTTTCACCAATTTTGACATGTTCAAAACAACAACGGAATCATTCTCATACATAGCACCACCTGGTTTTAATTATTTAATTAAATAGCCTCCATTTTTCTGGAGTTTTACCATCTCTTGCTTTGATGCATCTCATAAATTATTATTGGTCATAGTGCAAAAAATAACCAAGGGAAAATGTGACAGTTGCCCAAGTGACAATTGTATTTTACACAAAAATATGAACTATAATACAAAACTTTTTTCCACTCAAAGTTAGTGGTTGGGTAAAGTGTTTACTCTTTAAATCATAATGACAAGAACTTTCAAGAGTTAGAAGCTTTTTGCCAAAAAGAATGGGCAGCTTTACCAACAGAGAAGATAAAGAACCTCATTGATGACTACCTCAAGAGACTTCAGGCTTTCAATATATCAGGGTAATTTGGAAAGTTTCTGTTGTAATTATGATTTTAAAAGAGCAAACACAGTTTTTTGACAATAATAGGCTTTACCCAACCACTAAACATGTGTGGAAAAATGCTTTTGTAAAAGATGATGTCGAACTTGTTTGTATTTTCTGAAAATGGCCAAGAAATCAGAATAGTGATAAATATTACAAATTTGATAAAAATTATGGCTGCAAGCAGTGATACGGAGCCAAGCAGTCATCAAGGGAAAAAAAAACAAATGACCAAGCCCAGTTTTAGAAAAATATTGATGTCTTATAATTTATATATTGATACTTTTACAAAAACCAAAATGGTCGACACTAAAAAATGGCAGAGGTAGCTAAATTGGTTCAGCACACCATTGAATGGACCACAAGGGGGCACCGTGCTAAATATACGCAACTGTTTTTTCCTTTTAAAAAATCTAATTGTTTAATAAAATTTGGTTAACATACTAAGCAGATGATCTGGTACCAATTGTTTGGAAATCTTATGAACAGTGTAAGACGAGATTGAAAAAGTTTACATATTGGAAAGATGTTATAGGGCACATAATATGTGGACTAGTGGTGGCCCTACAGAGTTTCAATTAGAGGGTTGAAATTCTGTCAGATAACTTAAAAGACCCAGTTATACCAGTGTGCCAACTGATCATTTTTCTAAAATCGTTTCTGGGCTGCCATTGACTAATGGAGAGGAATAGCGATAAGAAGAATGCTAAGAACACAACAGGTCTTCTATGTAGGAGGAAGAAAAAGCTGGAACATACTTCAGAGAAAGCTTTTAAATTGTGGAAATATGGTGTCATGCTAATGGTGGTTTATTTGTTCACTCCTTGCGGTTTTCAGGTAGTGTTAAAGGTTCAGGCGTCAGGACTGAAGCTCTATCTGTCAGTGCTGAGTGCTCAGGATTATGAGCTAGCGGTGTCAGAGGGAAGAGACCTCATGTCACTTGCTCGAGCTCACCGTCCTGAAGGCTGTGCTCGCCCACGTCTGTGTTACATCTGTAAAGAGCCTGGTAAGGGCTTGGGCCTCACCATCATTCCTTTAGAAGGTAATGCAGCTTTTCACATTTTTAACCTTTTATCTATAACCTCAAGGATTTTTGCAAGTATCCTGCAGAATTTTACATATCCTCTACCGGTATCTGGAGATTTTTCAAAAAATTATGCATTACTCACAAAATAAAACATAATTATGTTACAAAGCAATGGCATAAATTGCTGTAAGAGATGTAGATGATCCTATAAGATAAAATGTGTTATTGGGACAACCCATATATGAAAATGATAGACATTTTAGGGTCTACACTAATATAAATCAAAAGTTTATTACCAAAAGTTGCCGGGTGACCATATACGGGCTGTCATGAAATGACAGCTTACACAGTTTCCATGACTGGAACTTTTCAGGGTATTTCCAAGAAGTCAGGGAACAAATGACGTCAAACAAATGCAAAACCAGCACCAAATGCTCATTGCCAGGCTCTCGAATCAGTGGGGTCTCTGGTGCTAGAATTCCACTGGTTAGCATTGAGAAATTAAGTTGATTAAAAAACACTGTCTAATAATTACTTTATGATTTAAATGACTTTGAATGAGAACAATCCAAATCGGAGTGTTCTGACCAAGTTTTAAGTGATTGGAATACTTAACACTTTGGGAAGGTTGGACTTACTTAAGGGGGGGGGGGGGTTATTATGCAAAATCTACTTTATTGAGCGTTATGTTGTGTTATAAAGTTAGTCCCTCATTAATGATTTTGAATCATTCGTGCATATTTGAGTAATCCTTGAATCTCCTGCAGTAGACATTGTGGGGTGCTAAAACGCTCTGTTCTGCGGAGCCCCAGCCCTTTTGCATAGCTCCGCCTCTGTCCCCTGTCTGCTGCTCCTCCCCCTTCAGCTCCACCAAAGACTCGTGTTTACGGCTGAGGGAGCTACTGTTAGCAACAGCTGGTCTCACTACGTGTGAACGAAGCTCCTCGTTCAGAGTGCTCTCTCTATAGTTCTCCGATTACAAAATGACTTCCACAAAGAGATGTATGTTTGGATGCCAAGAAGAGAGCCCTCTCTTTACGCATCCCAAGGATGACACGCTTCATCAAAAGTGGTTAAAGCTTATGTATTATTTCATAGCAAAACATAGTTTCATTATGACGCATAATTTTAATTTTCTAGTAAAAGGCTGCCACAAAATGGTGTAAATTTACAAGAGGATATTTACCAAGCAGACACGTCTTGAAAAAGTCTCTGTACTTGCTCCGGTTCTGCCGAAAACTCACTTTCTGGGTCTGACTTAGGGTCGTGTGCATAGGCTTGTACAATATCCTCCGTTGCCATTTTGCAAAAACACGATTTTAATGTTTTTACTATGAAAATGTAGCGGCGCTCGGAAAATGAAAACAAACGGTGGCACTGCACATGGAGTATGATGCACTGAAGGGGGCGTGTCAGAAAGAAGGAGGGGGCTCTTAAAGAGACAGGTGAATATCGTCCAGGTTACTTGCGTAACCCCAAGATGCCAAGTCAAATTTCACATAAGAGGATATGAATATTCACCTCTAGTTAAAAGTTGTTTCAAATAAAAAAAAAACTATGTGCACCCTATTATTAATGTAGATGTGCATTTCAGTAGTAAATCTAAGTAGAAGAGTTTTGGTTACCAGCATTTATATCAAAATATGGATACCATTTCTGCAAAATGTTTTCATTTTAAATGAAATATTCATAGCTAATCGACATCGAATCAAATTGAAATTGAAATAAAAATAAGAATCGAATTGCAGAATTGGTCACAATAAACAGCCCTAGGGTTTTCTGGAGCATCTTACATCTCTCATGGGACTAAAGGGGGGTACACACTCTATAGATAAATCTTAACCCTCTTAACACTTGGAATTTCCTAGACCGTATACACATTTCCAAGCACTTTTTGTTACAGTGTAGTTTGGTTTGTGCCAGCAGTTTGAAAAACACAAACCATATCACAGATCTTGTACTTCCAAGGGTTAGCCCTTCTTTTCACCACTAGATGGTACTGATAGCACAATTTGGTGTCTATTGAACAAAACTGAAAGACATTTTCTCACATTTTAATTTGAATTACTTTGCAAATTATGTAATAACTCTGGTAAGGTTTGTACCAGAATAACCTTTTTTTGAAACCTACACATTACATTCATATAGGTGGGTCACACCATTTCTACTTAATTCACAACAGAAGCTGTGATTGAAGTGTGCAGGGACTTCTAAGGGTTAAGTCCACCACAAGAGAATTCTCTCACCTTGAGAAAATCAGCAATAAACCTGAAATTTGTGAAAATAAAAACTGTGCTAAAATCCATGCAAATATTGGATGATTATGAAAGCTGTATGTTTGGTATGGGAAACATCTGGTTCAGAGGAATGTTCAGGAAGTATTGCTGTCTGGAGATGGTTCGGTAAGGACTAATATAGCTTTAGGTGTATTCATGGATCATTGTGGATGAATATGTTTGAGCAGGAGCACGTGGCAATTATCGTCTGACCGTGGTCTCTGGGGGTCCGGCTGATCGAGCTGGGGTGCAGAGTGGAGACAGGTTGATCTGGATTAATGGAGTTAGGATTTCTGATCTCTCACACGCATCACTTGCAAAAATGGTGAAAGCTTTTTCTTAAAGTTCTGCTGTCTGTCATTTTCTATTTCGATTTCATACTATTTTTCCTGTTCCATCAGGTGAGGAAATGTGAAAACCCTCTGACACTCTTGGTAACTGACAGCAGAAGTGAAGAGAGTTATAACCGTATGGGATTACCCATAATTCCTGCTTTTGCCATAAGTCACAATTTGCCATACAGACCAAAAACACTCCACCTGACCCAAGGACCGCAGGGATACGGGTTCCTTTTAAGGCAGGAGAAGTTGCGATCAGGGCGCATTGGTAAGAAGTTTAAAAAATGGTCGTTTTTAATAAAATATTTCTGGTGAGTTCTACCATGATACGGTACAAAACATCTGGCATATTTACCGTATATATTATTACAAACACAGAATTAAATCAAACAATGTGTTATATTATAGAAGGATTGGTGAAACACCAGTTTTTTCTTTGGTTTTTAAAATGTGTTTTTTTTTTTTTTTACTAAAAATGTTATTTGGGTATAAAGAGCCCCCTGCTCTTTTCAAAGTTTGTGCAGATAAAGAAATGATCATTAAAATGTGTTCTTAAACATAGGATCACAAAAGTACCTCTGATGTTTAATATCTCCTTTTGCCAACAAAATTCTTCTCCTATAAAGTTTTACAAGATTAGAGAACACAGAAAGAAGGATCTTGGACCATTACTCTCTAAATCATCCAGTGAACGGACTCCTCTCCACTTCAGCTCACTTCACATGTTTTCAATGGGGTTGAGTTCTGGGGACTGAGATGCCTGTGGGAGGAGCTTGATTCTGTGTGCGGTGACTTGATTTGGCCACATGTTTTTTGCTTTAAAATGCCCTGGTGTTTCAAAGCATCCATGATGCTATGCACAATACCAAGGTTCCTAAAGCCCCTGGAAGAGAAACAGCTCCACAGCATCATCGTTCCTCCCCCATGAGGTGCTTTTCTGCATACTCATCTTTTGTGTTTCACCATACCCACTTAGAGTGTTTGTTGCCAAAAAGCCACGGTACCGCTGAGTGAACTCAAACCGTTTGTGTTTAAGAAAAGGCATGTAGATATCGTCTGATGGTTGTTTTGGAGACTTTGTGACCTCCAAGATGCTAATATTTGTTGCAGTTACCACAACAAGCAACTTAGAGCAGGTGGTTACGACAACCGAGCATAGTTTTACCTGTATGTCTGCTGTTGTGCTAATTTTGGAGTATTTTAATTCGTCATACACCAATACAACCCTTATAGCCCATACTTTAAAACTATAAATGGAGTTTGGCGATTTAAAACTGAGAGAAAAAAAGTGCCAAAACTACAATTTACCACACTGTGAAGACTGAATCTAATTTAACAGTAAAACTTTTACACTGGAAATCTACTGGAAATTTACGCTGGAAATTAGTTTTACACGGTAATACCCTTTTTTTAAATTGAACTCTTGAAAAAACATAAATATGGTCAAAATAATGACGTATTAATTCTGGGCAGCACGGTGACGCAGTAGGTAGCACAGTGGCCTTCAAGTTAGATGATTGTAGGTTCAATTCTAAATTTTGTTTTCTCTACTTTTTTTTGGTCTAAATACAGAAACTTTATAGCTGTACAAAATGTATTAAAACTAAAAATATGTTTTGTTGAGATTATTGGTCTGGATGATAATCAGATTTTCAAAATGGTAATTAACTGTGGTACAATCACGTCATTGTTCTGAGCCAAGGATAAGCAGAAACCAGAATTTTGTCTCTAGACCATACATTTCAAAAGTTATTAGCGTGACCTTTGTAAGTAAAACTTTGGACTAGTGGTGGCGCTATAGAGTTTGAATTAGGCCAGATTGGATCAGATTACTCATAATAGCCAACTGTATCTGCTGTGCCAAATGTCCTGCAAGTGGGTCATAGGGGTGCCACTGATTTCAATCGCGGAATCGAAAGATGAATAAAAAGATAAGAAATGGAACAAACACAGCTTCTGTTGGACCCCAGCTATTGCCACTTTATAAATAAAAATGTATATTGTCAATATATGTTAATTTTTCATGGAACTTGAATTTTTAATAGTTGTTGCCTGTAAAAAAAACATTTCAATCCCAAATGAATGCATCTGTAGCCTGTTAACCAGTAAAGCCTGTTTCCTGCATAAGCTACAGAATATTTCCACAACCTGTGACCTGTGTTTGTTCCGCAGCTCATGTGTTGCGTGAGATCGATGCAGGCAGTCCAGCTGAGGTTGCAGGAATGGAAGATGGAGAGCTGGTGCTGGCAGTGAACGGTCAACAGATCGAGGATACTGAGCACGAGACCATCGTCAGCAAAATACGACAGAGCGGCCAGCGGGTCACTCTCACCACCATCTCCATACCCGGCAGAGATTATTACACACAGGTTCATCTCAACACGATATATATATGCAAACATTCAGCTGCTAAAACCATTTATTTTCATCTGTTGAAACACATTTGACCCCAAGTGTAAACAAAAATGTACAAGTACATGAATATGCAATTCTACATAGAACAGGTGTGTTCTTAATTTAAATTAATCTCCTGCTTGGAACACACTCGTACCCCAGGGAATGTGTCGGTATGCTGTGACCTAGATAACACAGAGACTCATTATTCATGTTGTGTGTGTGTGCTTGGAATATTCATTGAGAAGGTTTTTTTGTTGCATTTACTACAGCTGGGTATTTCTCCCTTGCTGTTCTATGAAGACCATATCCCAAAAGAAGAACCATTTCCAAAACGTCCTCAAGAAACACACCGATTTTCAGCCCAAACTCGACATTGTGTGCTGAAAAAGGAGGGTACAGGATTTGGCTTCAACCTTGGCTGCGTTGAAAATAAGCCTGGGACTTATATTGGCCAGGTATTAATTCACAAATGTATTTATTGTAGCTGGTTGAGTAATGTAGGTGCGTTTAGTAAGGTTTTATAGTGTTTACACTGTTGATTCTTCATGTTCATTCTTCATTCTTCACACTTATGAGGAGATCTGCATTTTCGTCCTAGGCACACCTCAAAAGTTAGAGGTCATTGAGGACACATTGCAGCATGTTGAAAATAGAAATCCAATTTTTTAGAAGGTGCTGGACCATCTATAAAATTACAAGACAATCTTCTTCTTTTCCTTTCGGCTGTTCCCAGTTTAGGGGTCGCCACAGCGAATTATCCATTTCCACCTAACTCTGTCCTCAGTATCCTCTACTCTTGCACCAACTACCTTCTTGTCCTCTTTCAGCACATCCACCTATCTCGTCTTTGGCCTTCCTCTTGACCTCTTGCCTGGCATCTCCATCTCCAACATCCTTCTACCAATATAACCACTATCCCTCCTCTGCACATGTCAAAACCAACTCAACCTGGCCTCTCTGACTTTGTCTCCAAAACAACCAACCTGAGCTGTCCCTCTGATGTGCTTGTTCCTAATCTTGTCCATCCTCGTCACTCCTAAACTGAACCTCAACATCCTCATCTCTGCTACTTCCATCTCTGCCTCTTGTCTCTTCTTCACTGCCACAGTCTCTAACCCATACATCATAGCTGGTCTCACTACTGTTCTGTACACTTTTCCTTTGATTCTTGCTGACACTCTTCTGTCACACAACACCCCCTGACACTTTTCTCCACCCACTCCAACCTGCCTGCACTCGTCTCTTCACCTCTTTTCCACACTCCCCGTCACACTGGACTGTTGACCCCAAATACCTAAACTCCTGCACCTTCTTGACCTCAGCCCCCTGTAACCTCACTGTTCTATTTCCCTCCCTCTCGTTCAAACACATGTATTCTGTTGTTCTTGGTAGTGGAAAAGCAGGGATATCCCTTGAAATTGCAATACCTGCAAGTGATAAAGTGGCTAAATAGCAATCGTAGAGCAAACAGGCTTGGAGTGATATGTTTAAACTTTCATTTCCCAACCTGCCTGCTCCACTTTAGATTTATTGCTAGGGGTATAACGATACACTCTGCTAACGATACGATACATACCATGATATTATCCACGATACGACAAGAATCACAATATTTTACAAACACTGGTTTTAACCATCTTTTGAAATTTGTTTAAATAAGCAAACCTTTATTGGGGAAAAAAGGGATTTAAAAAGTTAAGAAGCAAAGGGTCTAGTCCAGGGGTCACCAACCTTTTTGAAACCGAGAGCTACTTCCTGGTACTGATGAATGCAAAGGGTTACCACTTTGAGACCCTCGTTTGAATTTATTAATAATTAAGGATAATAATCTCTGCAAAGACACTGATCATGTGAATTATTTCTCACAATGAATATCAACAACGAATTAACAAGGTAGGAAACAGATAAATATTAATATTCAACACTTTATATTTATATTTTGTCTTAGTGCAATTTTTTTTATTTGAAAAAATATTTAAATGTTCAAAACGCTTCAAAATGATCACTTCTACAACAATCCAAATAAATCACAATATCCAATGTACTAATAATAAATCATAAGTACAAAAATATAAATACAAAAAGTGAGCTGAGATTAATTTTTATTTTACATTGTTCACTTTTTTACAAACAATTTTTACATTTTACAAACGGATTGAACTAAACATGAGCTGGAAACCAATACTGGTATCTGTTTCTTTCAGTGACTGGAAAGCCTGGCATTGCGTGCGGTTTACCAGTTGTACTCTGAGTGAGTCTTGCAGATGTGCATCTCTCACAACTCGCGGCTTATTTTGCATTCAGTGCGCTGCCCTGTGGATAGTTGGTAGCTTGTGTGGCACATCGTTAAATGTCTCTCCATGTTGTGCCGCTTATCAGCCGCCGCCAGCGCCGGGGCTCAAATGAGACAAACAGATGCTCCTTCCACAGAGGTAAAAAAAAAAACCCTTTACCTCACATTCGTCGCGAAAATGTCATGATCTTTTTATGGCTCAGACTCATTTTCGTTGCGCTGCTTGTTTGTTTCGTCGTAGCACGTCATTACTGAGCTTCCAACTCTACCAGGTCGTAGTTCATATATATAATTATTTTTTTTATTTATACAATGTCACATAAGGCTTACGTGCAAGTGTCATTTAAACAAGAATATCAATCATGTTAAATTAGACTCAGCTCACAGGAAAGTGGCACTATTTAAGTTATTTTTAGAACAGGTAGCGGGCGACCAGGTGTCTGCGGGCACTGTTTTGGTGACCCCTAGTCTAGTCTAATTTGTACAAGAGCATTTGATGCCATCCATCCACTAGGGGGCAGTATTAATGTTTGCGTTAATTCATCCTTTTTTACTGTAAGTGACGGATTTTATAATAGTTCTTGTTTTAAATGTGAATAAGGGAGAGCTGTAAAGAAGTTTCAGAAGAGACTGGATCACAATCACACCCAGAAGCAATTACACTCCAGCTCCTAGACGATATCTCCCAGTAGCTCCACAATATGTATTGTGACAATTTTGTATGGTGATATATTGTGCCAAAATATATTGTTACACCCCTTATTTGCATCATGAGTTACCATAGAAGCTTGCAAATGTAAAAACCATTTGACTAAGCACAGAGGATATGGGTCATTTTCAAACCCCTAATAAATTTACCGAAAACCTGATTAGTTGGACAGAGAGAGTGTAGATAAACACGTGAATTTATTTTTAAGCAATTTTTCATCATAACAATGTTTTTAATAATTAATCTGTGTACAGGTGATAAAGGGGAGTGCAGCAGAGAGAGCTGGTCTGCGTGAATGGGACGTTGTGATAGAAGTGAACGGGCAGATTGTGGAGGAACAGTATTTCGATGAAGTGGTCAGGCTGATAAAAGATGGAGGGACAGCTCTTAGTCTGCTGGTCGTGGATGGCCTGGGATATCAGAAACAGAGAAACAGCAGACGAACTGGACTCAGTCTTCACTGTGACTCGGTGAGACTTGCCCATTAGAAAGTTTGTTTCATAATCTCAGACTCTTTTTTACAGCTTGATGTTTTTTTTTTTTACAGATTCCAGACATTTCACAGGATGCTTTTGTGTGATTTTGTGAAACCGGTTAAAATTGCCAGTGCTGGAACTGAATGTGGAAGTGGTTTAAGCTGGTACTGAATGTTGGTACTGGGGTGTGAGGCGCAATGACTGGTGTGAAAGGGCCGCAAATCTTTCTACAGTGATGATACTGTGCCGCATATTCAGAATGAACATCTTTCACTGTAAAATATTATTTAAAATGGGACAAGTCTTTCCCAGAAGTCTAGCAACGATAAGCAAAATCTATTTAACCTTAGGATCCCACTCACGACTCTTGATGGAGACTTTGGAAACCCATTACTTTCCCCCAGTGAGACGTCTATTATATGACAGTCCTTTATTTTCTCCACGAGGAGTAATGCAGACTATTTCTTTTAAGCAGTGCTTTTTAATTTGGTGCATGTATCTGGTTAAATTACTTAATGTTTGTTTATCTTTAGTCATGGAACCGGTGGCATTTTTGTCAACAAATGTTGCTACTGGAGGAAATTTGCACATTTTTTAAAGAACATAATACCCATTTCATTTTTTTGGATGGATGTTGGTTAACTCATTTATTTTCACCACTTTGCAAAAGGTCTTGGAACTTTCAAGGTTTACTGCTTTAATTTGGGACAATGTAAAGGTTAAAAAAGAAGACAGTCTTGGAGCTTCCTGGACTTGTTTTTTTGGTCAATTTTCTGGTTAAATTACTTAATGTTGGTTTAAGGATAAAAAGTGTCCTGGAGCTGGAGGATTTTTTGGCAAGATTGTTGATATTGGAGGATATTTTGCAAGTTTTTAAGAAAAGTAAAACCTTTTCAGGTTTTTTTTATTTTATTTATTGTGTGGGTTGATTAACAAAATTCATCCAGGGTTTTTTGGGGTCACAATGGAGCATTTTTGAGTGAGAAGTTATTTACCATTTTCTGGTCAAAACTTATATTTGGTTTGGCACTTTGCAGATGGGTCCAAAGCGGTCCGGTCATACTTGCTATGCATACACAGCAATGTATTTCAGCAAATGTGGAGGAAGATATATTTTTACAAAAATAGTGGTGCAGTTTGTCAAAACACAGACTAAAAAGAGCGCTTGTGCGGTTGACAAGAGGCACCTGATTTGGTGATTCTGCATCCAACTCTGCTGTGGCTTTATGAAAATGTAAAGAAATTGTCAAATATAACTGTAAAAACTATAAATGAATATTTATAGAATTTTTTTTTATGTTTAGCACTGATAAACAAAATATATGTACTTTAAGTACATTACCATAATTCTGAATAAACCGCATTCTAAAATCTGAAAATAAGTTGTTTTTCCAAAAATTTCTCAAGGATTTGCTTCCCCACAGACCTCTTCCATCTCTGCAAGTACAAAAGATTGAAAAGTAAGAGTTAACCAAGTGATATTATGCTGAATTCAAGTTTAAATAAAGCACAACCTCTGAGAATTTGGCCGATGCTCATCGCTACTCTGTCCGCATCCTCTATACTGAAGCACATAGGAGGTTTGAACTTAATGACGCTGTCCCATGGTCCATCTGTGCTCATTACTATTCGGTCATCTTTCAGCCTAAAAAACCATAGAGAGCGGTCATTTTCAGAGAAATACAACATGCTAAGAAGAGTTTGTACCTTTTAACAACATATGCAGCTTCTTCTGTAGCGGGGGTTCTAGAGTCTCTGTCTTTAACAAGCTCCATACCAATAAACAGCCCAATGCCTCTGAAAAAACAGACAAAACAAGAAAAGTTTGATCGCTTTATTAAATGTTGCATGAGTGTAATGTTGAAAATGTAATATACAGAGCTCCGCATCTTCCAGTTTTTCTCAAAATGGATTAATACCTCATGAGAAAGAGCAATAAAATGATCATTCATAGATGTATTTACCATCAAAAATGAAGACCAATTTTACAAACGTGACTAATACAATAATAAAAAAATCTAGTTTGTATTTTTTTTTTATTAATTGATAAAGTACTTTGTGTTAAATAAGGTTTGCTTTGTGTTAAATTCATTATAATTAATCACGGTCTGGTTTGTATTTAATGTATAGTAATTAATACATTTGTGCTCTGTGTTAATTTAGTTTAAGTTAAGAAAGTTGCACTTTGTGTTAAATTCATTTTAATTAATAAAGTTGTGCTTCATGTTAAATTATTTTTAATTAGTAAAGTTCTTTTTATTGTATATTAATAAAGTTGTGCTTTGTGTTAAATTCATTTAATTTTATAAAGGTGTGCTTCATATTCAATTGGTTTAAATGAATAAAGTTGCGTTTTGTGTTTAATAACACTGTGCTTTGTGTTAAATTCATTTTAATTAATAAAGTTGCGCTTCATGTTGAATTTTTTTTAATTAATAAAGCTCTTTTTTATTGTATATTAATAAAGTTGCACTTTGTGTTAAATTCATTTTAATTAATAAAGTTGTGCTTCATGTTAAATTATTTTTAATTAATAAAGTTCTTTTTTATTGTATATTAATAAAGTTGTGATTTGTGTTAAATTCATTTAATTTTATAAAGGTGTGCTTCATACTCAATTGGTTTAAATGAATAAAGTTGCGTTTTGTGTTCAATAACACTGTGCTTTGTGTTAAATTCATTTTAATTAATAAAGTTGTGCTTCATGTTAAATTATTTTTAATTTATAAAGTTCTTTTTTATTGTATATTAATAAAGTTGTGCTGTGTGTTAAATTCATTTAATTTTATAAAGGTGTGCTTCATACTCAATTGGTTTAAATGAATAAAGTTGCGTTTTGTGTTTAATAACACTGTGCTTTGTGTTAAATTCATTTTAATTAATAAAGTTGCGCTTCATGTTAAATTTTTAAAATTAATTAAGTTATTTTTTATTGTATATTAATAAAGTTGCAATTTATGTTAAACTTGTTATAATTAATAAAGTTGCGCTTCATGTTAAATAATTTTTAATTAATAAAGTTCTTTTTTATTGTATATTAATAAAGTTGTGATTTATGTTACATTTGTTTTAATTAACAAAGGTGCGCTTCGTGTTAAAACTGATTTAATTAATAAAGTTGTGCTTTCTGTTATATTGTTTTTAATTACTAAATAAGTCCACAGTGGTAAAATCATTTTAATTCATTAAAACATTTAATGTGTTAAGAAAAAAGACTATACTGGGTTAATGTTTGAGTTGGGTATACAGAATAAAGACACTTGCTCAGCATCTAGAGTTTTCCCTCTCAATGCTCTGCCTTTACCAGTGAAATCAATATCATTTTTGACTCAATATAAAAAAAAATATCCAGCCATCAAGAGAGGGAGATTTTCATGGCTTTACTTACCGAACATCTCCAATGAGAGGATATTTGTTCTGCAGCTGAACCAAGAGCTGTTTAAGATGAGCTCCGACACGCATGGCATTGCCTCTGAGATCTTCCTTCTCGATCACATCCAACACCGCCAGACCAATGGCACAAGACACCGGGTTACCACCAAACTGCAAAGAAGCAAAAACAATCCCCTCACTTTTACAGATGGCACAGATGTGTATAACCGTGTTTAAATGGAAAGCATAACAGTTTTACTCACTGTGTTGAAATACTCCACACCATTGTCTGTAAAAGCAGCAGCTATCTCCTCAGTAGTGGCAACGCAAGCCAGTGGATGGCCATTGCCCATCGGTTTGCCCATGGTCACAATGTCAGGGCAGAAGTCTTCACCTTCAAGTTGAAATGCCCAGACATGTTTCCCAACACGACCAAAGCCAGTCTGAATCTCGTCTGCCACATAAACACCTCCTGCTTCATGAACATATCTGAGGGGGCAACAACAGCACTTTATTTACTGGTTATTGGTGCACATGTATTTAAGTTTCAAAGACACTTACTCCGCTACTTTTTTACAATAACCGGCAGGGAAAATTATTTGGCCACCAACGCTGGGTAAAGACTCCGCAAAAAAAGATGAAATCTGTAGATTAAAGGGATGATTTTCAGTTCGCTATCTTAAAATTACCGGTAAATGGAAAATCTTGTGTTTCAATGTTGTTATTAACATATTGTCATTTTGTCGTTTGATTATAATATACATTGGAATTTTGAAGTAAAATGAGAAATATGGCAGATTTTTTTTTTTTATCTAAAATGAACTTCAAGGAGAAAAGGGGGTATTTTGTTTTAGTTTTCTTTCACAACCCAAGCATGTAAATAGACATATAACATTGACATTTACCAAATTATTTGGAATAATTCGTTTTTTGCACAGAATGGAAACAAATAAATGTAATGGTATGAACATAAAAAAACATGTGTTTTGACTATATATTGGGGTGTAAAGATACACACTGGCCAACATACTGTAAATATTACGATATGTCACAGTGTCTCACAATATCTCTAAAAAATTAAAAAATAAACACAACAAAATATCCAAATTTACTGAAAGTGATTCAATGTTAAAACTGAAACTAACTGTAAAAAAAGTTTGCTTTAAAGTTAGGAACACTACAGTCTAGTTTAATATAAAGGGAGTGTGTTTGGGGGCATAAATAATGTTTGTATCAAGATTTTGCATTGAGAGATCTTTTTATACATTTTTTGTAATCATCTTGTTATATTCCTCTTGTTTCTTAAACAAAGTTCTCAGACTGGTTTTCCTCACAACTTTTCCTAGTAGCTCCATGATATGTATTGCCATATTTTGTGCCATGATATATTGTTACACCTCTGTTACACATTGTATTTGACTGTAAAATAGAGATTGCTTTCTGTAAATATAAAGTAATCAATCCTGTGAAATAAATTAATAAAAAAAAAATAAAGAAATGTAATATGTTTTCAAACATTTTTGCACGATTTTAATTTACTTGTATTATGAGTGCCATTATGGAGGGCAAAAAATAACGAAAGTACTTTATAAATAAATAAATAAATAAAACAAATAAAACAATGAATATATGGTTAAATAAATAAAGGCATTTCACTTAAACTCATGAGTTTTTATTCGTTTCCAGAGTTAGCCCCGCCCACATTTAGCAAAAAAATAAAAAGAACATTAAAAATGAACAAACACACATGGGTTGAAATGTAGAGATACATTACATTTATTTATTAACCAATATATTTATTCAAGCATTACCTTAGTCATAAATATATTTATTAATGCCTTTATTTATACATTTATTTGCTTGAGCACATATTAATTGTTATTTAATTAATTATTTAAATATTTATGTATTTATGCTCAAGTAATTTTTGGTGCTCAAAATAATTTTACTATTATTTTTTGCTATATATTTTACTATATTTATTTCTGTAAAATTTTCTTAAATCACCTTATGTCCTTTCTTCTGTGCCTCATCAATTAAACTTTTCACCATCTCTGCGTAAGCCTGTGCTGGGTCAGGATGGTCTTCTCTGTAGATACCGTGGTAGGTATCAGGGAGAGGTGCCTGTAGATATGCAAAGTTACAGGTGCAGAAACCCTTGACTAATGGCTTTAATAGTGTTTCAATGTGTTCAACATACCACATGAACCCACTCTTTTTGGCCTTCGAGTTTGCGAAACTTGTATGGGCTGATGTCAATGAGTGAAGTAAGATGCCCATGGTATGCACTAGGACCCAAATCAAAATGACAAATAAACAAATCCACATCCCGTTACCTGAATATATTGAAACTAGGGTAAATTCTTACTGGTCTAGAACGATGACATCCTGGTGTCGGGTATACTGACGGGCCAGTCTCAAGGCAAGATCATTAGCCTCTGATCTTTGGAGGATGACAAGCACAGATTACATTTTTTGGAAAAGCTTGAAAAGTAGTAGACAGTTCCCAGCCCCTATCACTCAGGAACATTCAGAACCAACAAACCTCATTCCTCAAGTCACTAAGCAAACTCCATTTAACCACCCAATGGCCTGTCCTCTAGATCCTGTGCCCTAGCACCTCGTTCAAACCATCTCACCAACCATCACACCAGCCCCCTCCCACATTAGTGTTAAGTCGGCAGGGGTGATGAAGGTTCTAAGACTCTGTAGCTGCTCATAGAGGTTCCACATGGTTCAGTTCTTGGCCCTCTTCTCTTCTCGACATATGTATCAACCACATACATTGCTTCTCCTACCATTGTTATGATGACAACACTCAAATCCAACAGTCATTCTGATGAATAAACGGATATGTCTAAATGACATCTCAACATGGATGAACCTACCCATCACCTACACCTCCCGAAAGAGCTAGCAACTCAACTTCAAGTCCAGGCTCTGGTACTATCACGACTATATTACAACAATGCTCTCCTCGCTGAACTTCCTTCTGGTGCACACCAAATGATCAAGAGCCCAACAGCTTGCCCAGTTTTCATGGTACCTAGCAGAGCCTTATTCACTGGCTCCCCATTGCAGCTCTTTTTAGGTATAAGGTCTTGGTGGTTCCATACTGAACAATCACAAAATAAGCAGCATTCACAAGCTCCAGCAGTCTTAAGGCCTCTACACATCGATCAAAATTTTATATGCAAAGTTTCGTGCTACAATGTGTCTTGATTGAAAACTATGGGCGCCAATGGGAGATCACACATCTGACCGAGTTAGTGGTGGCAGTGCAAAACAAAAAGAGCTTTGCAGTCCCATATCGAATATGTTTTCCCATGGAGAATAACCAATGAAAGCTGGCTCTTTTGATGACATGAGTAGGATGTAAAAGAGCCACTTTAATAGCGACTGGTTACAGCAAACACTAAAGAAATAGCACGCCACAAATCATATCTTTTCTCCACATTTTTGTCAAAAGCTCCCTGTGATCAGCCACCAACACTATAAACCCCTTAACATCAATGTTTTTTTTTACGTATTCTTTGACTTCTTCTATGTTGTTGTCTTCCTGTTTCTGTTGTGCAGCAAACGCCCTCTTCAGGCAGGGAGCATCCTTACATGAATATTTCCTTGATCTAGGCAAAGAGCAAACTGTTAAGAAGCCATCCGAAGATTCGTGCAAATCTCAATTTGAATCGGTGTGTAGATGCCTTAAGCTTGCTTTCAGAAAATGAACAGCATTCCGTGGTTCCATCTCAAAAGAACAGTCACTTACCCTGAGTTGACAAAATAAAAGACACCAAGTTTCTTGGGCAGAGTGGATGCAAGCCGGTCTGCATACTGCACAATGTTATCATGCAGGAATCTAGTGTTTGTATTTAGAACATCCATCTGTGCTGCAGCAGCCTGGGTAATGCTGGGGTGACAGTGTCCCACTGAAAGACCAAGGCCATGTGTATACATCAAATGTGTTTGATTTGGAAGGTAGACATCGATGCGTTTAATTTGATTAATAAAATACATTTTGGCTGCATACGCTTGCATTTACTTAGTTAAAAATAAATGCATAAAATGCATTAAGTTTCCTTACCATGCTGAACATTGCTAATGCAATCTAAATACTGCACTCCATTCTCGTCATATAAATACTGACCTCGCGCTCTTACTATTTTTACAGGATCATGGGAGAAAAAGAGTTTGCAGGACTGTCTGAAATACAATTAGAATGTTATTGTCATCGAGACTTTACAAGAGGTACGTGTAATTTTTTTCCAACTTACCCAATCAACTTCCTGCGCATTTGCAATGTTTGTTCTTTATGAAAAACCTCAAGAGCCATAATGTAGTCTTTTGACAGCGACAAATGATAACTTAAAAGACTGAATAGAAGAAAAGTTGCATACACATCACACAAAACACTTGTCGCTCGGCCAGTGTTGATGACGTCACAGCCAGGCTATTATCTGGATTCTCTGCACAGGTTAACCCCGCAACAGATTTACCACATTTCCACCCGGAATTTAAGTATGACATGCAATTATATTGACTTATTTTATTTTCTGGATTTATTAGGAATTTATTGAGTTCTTTAATACATTGACTGTCTGTGTTTTTGCAGTGTTACCAACGCGCTGTCAGTTGCTAACGCTGCGTTTAGTTGACTTCAGCTAGCGTTAGCTTCATACACCTTGAAACTGAGAGCTGTTGAGAGCTTCAAAGTAATCTTTTGTGTAGTTTTAAGGTCGCATTTGGTTGTGGCTTCTCGTGGTTTCAGTCACTGTTGGTATCAATTTCACTCTTGTGTAGCAAGCTAGCATACCTTACATTAGTTTCCCCACATCATTGATCTTCTGTTTGGTTTCCTGCACCAGTGATATGAGTCATAAACAAAGAAAATGTCAAATGTAGGAACATGTCACCGGCGGTAAAGCAGTATTCTCTTACAGGTTGAGAAAACATCTGTTGATGGAGGACTTGCCTAATGGAAATGACAGACCAGGGCAACAACAATCAGAACATCTCACAAAACCCCTTTGCAGCACTCTTCAGTTCCGTTGCTGATGCGAAACAATTTGCATCTGGGCAAAACCAGCAGTGTCCAGCTAAGCAACAATGTGAGGTCTTGTTAATAAAATGACTACAGTTATACATTGAGAATAACGTTAACTTCTTGGTACGCATTTCTTCTTACAGCAGTAGATTCAGTGGAGAGCCAGTCTGAGTCAGATAACTCTGTCTCTGACAGCATCGATGATAATGATGAGTCAGTGGCAGAGATCAGCAGATCTTTCCGCTCACGACAGGAGCTCTGTGAGCAGCTCAATGTCAACCACATGATACAAAGGATCTTCCTTATAACTCTGGATAACAGTAAGTCTAACTCCTGCCCATTCAAATTCATCTTAATACTGGTTTCTTTGGAAATATTTCTCAAATTTCACAGGACGGGTGCATATTTGATGTTGACAGTTGCCCAAAAGTGTTACACAGTAACCAAGAAAGCTTTCTTAATGGGAAGACTTAATCATTTATTTTCATAATTGAATAAAATGCAGTAAAATGAAATATCCCACACACCATTACACCACCACTCCCAGTCTTAACCGTTGATACAAGGCAGGGTGTCTCATAGCAGTAACTCGATATAGTATATAGCAGGTCATCCTATAACCAAAGAGTTGGCGGGTCGATCCCTGCCAGGCCAAGCCACTTCACCAGTATTGCTATGTATGGATATGTGTGACTGGTGGGATGTCTGGAAAAGCACTATATAAATTGAAGGTATTATTATTAACAAGTTTTCCATGTTTTTCGTGTGTCTTTTTCACGGTCAATTATATGTATACTTATAGATTGTTGGGGAACTTCAGATTGTTTCCTGTATATCACAGATGCCTCAATGATCTCAGTTTAGATGATAATATCAGGATGACATTCTGTTTCCCGGCACTGCTGCAGATGATCTCATCCACTGCAGCTTTCCTCGTAACTTCATTTGTTTCTTTATCTGAAGTCTTTGCATTTATCTGCAACCCATTACACAGATCTGTTTCCAATTCAAATCTTTACCAAAATAAGTCTGGGGCATGGGATCATTACGTACATTAATCTAAGTAACGCATATATGCATGACATTGCTCGTATCCCAGTAAAATACCAGTCACAGTTATAATTTTAGTTTTTGTTCTGTAAATACCTGTGCTGGTTCAAATCTATGCAGGTGATCCCAGTCAAAGAAGTAGCAATGGAATTCCTCCACGCTGTGTTTACCTTGAAGAAATGGCTGCTGATCTTGATGGTCAGGACTGGCTTAACATGGACACCATTGAGCAGGTAAAACGTGTAGCATAGACATGTGTCCCCTTATTTTCCAAATTTATTGAACAAGCAATGACGCATCCCTCTCTCTCCTCAAGGCTTTGTTCAATAGGCTGCTTTTACAGCAGCCAGGAAACCATCTGATTTACATGACCTCCTGCAGCGTGGTCAATCTCTCAGCAGATCGAGATGCTGGCGAGACACGTGCCATTCCCTATCTTTATGCTTGCTACCAGCGAGCTAAAGAAGAGGTAGCATTTAACCTACAAGTGATCGTTATTCGAATTACTGATTAGGCACAATTAAAAATGATTTAAGTGAATTTCTGGCTAATTATTACCAATCTTCAACAAATCATTGTTCTTTTCAGGTTTGATATTCGTCTGGAAAACCTTTATTTTAAAGTCTGACACTTGTGCATGAAGTGCTTGCTCTGACATCACACATCGACCATATAGAACAATAAAGGGCTTTCCACACTGGCAATTAACCCCCGTCTATCTGTGTTATGGTTGGGGCAGATGCTTTCTCTTGGGTTGGAGCCGATGCTTTCTCGTTGGTTGTGGCAAATGATGTCCCTTTGCTTTCCTATTGGTTGTGGCAAATGATGTCCCTTTGTTTGGGAGCCAATGCTTTCCCATTGGTTGGGGGCCAATGCTTTCCCATTGGTTGGGAAGTTTTAAAGAGTTGTCTTAGTAAAAAATAAGCTAGATTTGTTCTTATTAAAGTGTGCTTTCATGTTTTTGCACATTGATTAATGATTTAGCCAATGGTGATAAAGATGTTTGGAAAACCTGCTGGTTTGCACATCACTTAAGTTTGTCCATTTGAAACATTTCTTAAATGTATAACTTGCCCCCAAGTTACTTTCATCACCTCTGTAGTTAAGTAATAATAAATAACGCCCCCATGCAAACACATGTGTTTTTGAACACAGATCACTAAAGTACCAGAGAAGCTCTTGTCCTATGCTGTGCACTGTAAAAACCTGACTGTGTCCAATGCTCGGACTGTGCTGCTTACCCCAGAGATCTACATCAGCCAGAATGTTTATGAGCAGCTTCTGGACCTGCTGCTGGAGGCTGTGAGAGGAGCACGTAAGTGTTTTGTTTCAGGACGTATGACGGGTTTAAGATCCAAAAAGAATTTTATCTGCATGACTGTTTGTGTGGTGCTCTCTGCAGAGGTTGAGGAGGTGGTCGGGTTTTTAGAGGAGGTCATTGTTAGCTTGTTGGCTGACCAAGAGGTACGGAGCTTTGCGGAGGTTATGGTGCCAGTGTTTGAAATTTTCCAGACCCGGGTCAAAGATTTGGACCTCTGTCAGCTGCTGCTCTTTTCCTATCTGGAAATTCTCCTGTACTTCAGTCGACAAAAGGACATTTCTAAGGTTGGAATAAATGTTTTGCAAAACATAATCATGAATTTCATAAGAATGGTCATTTTGAAAGGCTACTGGATGGTTTAGTTTACGTTTAAACCCTTTAAGAATCGATCTTCTGATTATAGGTTTTAATGGAGCACATTCAGCCCAAAGATCCTAACAATGGGATTCAGTATCAGAAGACACTTCTGGGAACCTTCTTGAATATTTCCTGTCTTCTGAAAACTCCTGGAGTGGTTGAAAATCATGGCTTTTTCCTTAGTCCGTCTCGGTCCAGCCAACAGGAATTGAAGGTTCAAGAGTCAAATGTTCACCAGGTGAGTGCAAAGATCTAATTCACAAATCCTTGCAGACCTAACAGCCGCCATCTAAGCACTTTTGTTTCTTGTCCTCCCATCTTATCAGTTCATGGGGCAGTTTCATGATAAGCTTTATCAGGTTCTGAAAAACTTGCTTCAGCAGTCCAGTGAGACCCGGCACCTGCTGCTCACATGGCTTGGTGGCTGCCTGCAAGCCAACATGGGCCGGACCAAAATCTGGGCCAACCAGATGCCTGAGATTTTTTTGCAAATGTATGCATCAGATGCTTTCTTTTTAAATTTGGGAGCCGCGCTCCTCAAGCTCTGCCAGCCGTTTTCTCGACCGTATTCCCCAAAGCTCCTGACCTTCAACCCTACATACTGTTTGCTGAAGGACCTGAGTGAAGAAGAGCGGAGGAACAGAAATGTTCATGCAAGAGGTGAAGTTTAGACTTGGCAGAAGACACTAACAAAGTATGTATGCGTCTTGTAAATAAATAAATTAATTTATTGTGTCTCGATACAGGTCTAGACAAGGAGACGTGTCTGATACCTGTACCTCCACAACAAACAGTGGAATTTGCTCAGTCATACAGCCTTCTCACAGAAAACCTCATTTTTACCCAACTCACACTGTACCTGGGCTTCCATAGGTAATACTTCATGAGAATAAATTTTATTCATGAATGACTTTTAAATTATGTACAATTAATATAATACTGTTCATATTGGAATTTTGAAAGTAGCAATAAGACTAATAATTGACCGAATAAATTTTTTACTTAAAGCGGCATTGGCTATTTGCGTAACCTACGTTTACTGAGGGCCAGTCTTCTCCAACTAACTACATGAGCCAATTCATTGTGCAATAAGAAATTGGCTTGCCATACATACATATAAACCCAGGTGGTTTCACACTATGTGAAGCTAAGAAGCCGGACCCATACTCCTCTCCCTTTGGTCATGGCAAAAGGACAAATGTCTCCATTACCTTCTTTTGAGAATGTGGGCATGTACCAAGTCTGTTACACCAACAATGTTGAATGACTTGCTATGGCGTAGCCACATGCTATTGCTTTCCTGTGGCTCAGTCAGTAGGGAATTACACTAGCAATGCAAAAATCATTGGTTTGAACTGTGTTCATCTCTTAAATTGTAAGTCACTTTGGATAAAAGTGTCTGCGAAAATGCAAATATTGAATGCAACGTGACCTTTTGCCTGAGAACCAGGGTTTTAGTCCCATTTTTCTTACTTTGGCAATGCAACAATCCTGGCAATCTGCCACAAAAGAAGGGCTACTATGACCATTTTTGAGAGGGGTATATGGAGAGCTGAAAGTGCTATGTTCAGTTGAATATGTCATGCTGTCATTTGCTGAATAGTCACATTAATAAAACTACTTAATACTTTCGGGAGAGGCAGAATGGTGCAACGGTGGTCCATCGTGAAGGAAGCTTTCAGGGAGGTCATGAAAAGGGGGTTCATGCTTTGGGCTGCAGCCCTTCCAAGCAAGACAAATGGGAGGATAAAAACTATATAGGGCCTAGCAACCATGAATGCCCCACTCAGTCAGGTGCCGGTGGGTGGGAGGGAGGAGCTCAAAAAGCAACATGTCATAAATGTGCAATGTATCCTAAAGGAGTGATGCTGCAAGCCACAACCCCTCATCAGCCACCAGTCAGCACCTCTCTGGTTAGTGCAGGTCTAGCAAATCTGCCAAAAGAGTAAAACATTCACAAAGGCAGCAGTGGCCCAGTAGGCATGGACATCACACAAGCTAGGTTCTGTATCCGTCAATGGACGCAGCCGACCCAGTCTTCAGAGGCTACGACTTTGGAGAATCTTCTAAAGGCTGCATTGTCCGTTTGCTCCCAACAACAAAATGACGTGCACCCACGTTGGCACACTTCACGTTATTTTATTATTTATTTATTTTTTGCATGCATCACATTCAGGTTGCATCATATTAGTAGCATTTTCACGCGTCATCGTTTATTTGAAAAATCCCTTAAAGTACTGTCCTTAAATAAGAATGTTGTTGTGCACGCCATTTTGTGTTGCAAAAGCATATTAGCAATGGGTCCTCTGAATTCAGGAGAAAAGAGGATTAATTTGAAGGACCCTACGATTTTTTTTCTTTTCTTTTTTTTTTTCTTGAAATGCGACTTTTGTATAGTGTTGTGACAAAACATCCTTGAAATCCGCACATCGAAGGATGCAGAACCTGGATTGGGACAGAGTGACACTGTGTGGTTGTTTTTTTTTTTTTATCAGGGTTTCCAGAGGGTCTTAAAAAGTCTAAAATATTAAAACTCTTACATGTGCTGTTCTAGGTCTTATTTTCCCACTGTCCATGTAAAGCTCACTTTAATTCTGTTTTTGTTGCATGCTTGATTTGTGGTGGTGTAGTTTTTTTGTTTCACTAGTCCAAACGTAATACCCAAAATAATATTGCGACACCAAATGATACCAACACAAAATAGCCAATCAGTTTTCTAATTTCTATTATTGAAAAGAGTGGTATTGTGAGTCAAAACAGGCTTGTTTAACATTGGGTGCAAGTATGTGTCAAAAAACCTGACTGAGGCTAGTAGATAACAATGTATTTGAATTATGCTGTTTATTTTGCAAAAAAAAGCGATTAAAGATTGCAATACATAATCATTTTGTTATTTTACATGCTTTTCTGGTGTTATTATGTGGTTATATCATGAAACCTGCAGAAACTACTTGCACAACACATGCCATGCGATTACTTCATGCTTCTGATGACCACGATGACAAAACCTTGGATTTATAATATAAACAATCATGTAAGTGGATTTCAGAAGAGTGTACATATTGAATCTTTAACAAATGTTCTCTTCAGATTGCATGATCAGATGGTGAAGATGAATCAGTCTCTGCACCGGCTACAGGGAACATGGCGGGACACACAACTCAGTGGAGGTCCACCTGCAGCTGAGCTACGTGAACAGTTTGAACGCCTTATGACCATCTATCTTTCAACTAAGGCTGCAACTACCCAGCCTGCCATGCTGCAAAACTGCCTCAACCTCCAGGCCTCCTGCGCCACTCTCTTGATTCAACTCAGCATGGGCAACCGGGGCCTGGAACACATTCCTCTCACCTTCCCTCTACCTTCATTAGAGAACAACCTGCTTTGCTTTGTACCAGGTATGAGTTTTTATTGTCTTTTTTTCAAATTGTAATTCTTAAGTCAATGTTTGTTGAAATCTTTTGGATTTTCAGAATTCTTTGTCGAAAACATGGGTGACTTTTTCATATTCCTCCGCCGTTTTGCCGACGAGGTGTTGGAGTCCTCAGCGGAAAGCTTAGAACACATGCTGACCTTCATCACGGTGTTTATGGGAAACATTGATCGGTGAGAGGTGCTCCAATGCTGTGTTCTCACTCTGTTAGGGTGTGCTTACTCAGTTTTATTACTTACAGAATGAAGAATCCTCATTTGCGGGCAAAACTGGCAGAGGTTCTTGAGGCTGTGATGCCTCATATGGAGAATTTGTCCACTGGTGTCCCCCAGCCTATCATGTTTCAGCGCCAGAGAGTTTTCAGCTCTTATCAGCACGCACCACAACTCGCTGAAGCCCTTATTACTGTGTTTGTGGATATAGAGTTCACTGGTCAGTGTTTTTCTTTTTTTTTTTATTTAATTTTGTCTTTTGTAAATACATCTCTTAAACTTTCTTCTGTGGCCGCTCCTCAGGGGATCCTCATCAGTTTGAGCAGAAGTTTAATTACAGGAGGCCGATGTATGCCATTCTGAAGTACATGTGGGGAGAACACAGTTACAGGGAGAGTATAAAGGTGCGTTTTATAAGACATTATGACATTTATAGAAAAATGCTGTCATAAATGGAAGTGTTAATCATTTCATTATTGAATAAAATGCAGAGAATGAACAAGATAAATCAAATCAATACCACCCCTTACCTTCAAAACAGTAGCTAGGCACGCCTTCTGTGGATCTAACATTCTTTTCATGGTATCCCAGATACACTCTGTGACCTTGCGATTGGTTCTTTTGCAGAATGCATTTGTAACAAATCATAAACCCCCTGATGGTATTGAATAATGGATAAGTATCTGTTGCTTTTTCAACATTAATCTTGACCAAATCTCCAACTCCATTTGCAGAAATGCAGCCCCAAACCATCAAAGAATCTGCACCATGCCTCACTGTGCCTGCAAATACTCACTTTTATACTACTGTTCATCATTTCAGAGAACAAACTGCCTTCTACAGACAAATATTTCACATTTTGATACTTTCCTGAGTCGCTTGGTCCCTGTTCCCATGTCAGTAGTATGGTTTTTTTGGCTGCAACTCTTCCATGAAGACCACTTCTGGCCAGACTTCTGTATTGCTGGAAATCTATCCATTTTGCAGGGTAATGAGATTGATGTCTCTTGCATCTGCTGCATAAGTTCCTTGGCCGACCACTGTATCCACGATCCTCAACGCTGCCCGTTTATTTGGCTTCTACAAAAGCAGCATATTTTGAAACCCCAGTCAGCTTTAAATATCTTGTGTCTTGTTTCTGTGCTGAGTCTTTCTCAACCTCTCCTTGGTAGCCGAGTTTGTCTTTCACCCTCCTACATTGCTGTTTCTCTTTCGGTCAATGACTGAGTTTATACCTACATGTTGATTATCATGAGCACCTGCTTGATATAATAGGTTGATGATTATTATTATAATTATGATTGATTGTGCTCACTTTGCATTTTGTAAATAAATAGATAAATAAATAGTTATTTAGATTATTTTTCAGCTTATAACAATATGCCACATTTACCTTCTATATCCTGTACTTTCTTAGTAACACATCAATCCTAATTTTTGATCCGAAGTTTCATGGGACAATGTGCCTCGATCTGTAACTACTAGGCTCAACATGAGCTCGCACCAACCGATTGAGTAGTGCACCAACCAATGAAAGCTAGCTCTGTTCATGATGTAAAATAGCCACACGGTGGCGCTCATCCCACATTTTTGTAGCGACTTCATAGAGGAAAACGTAAAGAAATGGCACGCCACAAATCCTCTCTTTTCTGTCAAACAGCTCCCGGTCATCCGCCACCAACAGTATAAACCCCTCGACATCCATGATTTTTTTTTTTTATATATGTGTTCTTTGATTTTTTTTTTTTCACCATCGCAAAGTGCATCTGTTGTACCGTAAATGCCATCTTTAGGCAGGGAGTGTCATTGCATTACTATTTTCTTGACCCAGACAAGTTGAGCATTGACAAATTTTCTTGACACCCTGCTGAGAGGCCACCTGAAGATTTTTGCGAATCAACAGAATTGGTGTCTGGTCCATCATTGACTCCATAAGGAAGATTTCACAATTATTCTGCCATTTTTATGTGATACAACCTGGCGTACACGAACAAGCTCTTTGACTGAGATTTTGGATTCCGATGCACTGCTTCTATGGCCAAATGCCTTCAAACAAGTTACTAGTAGAAGAGATTCCTGGGCGCCCGATATGGTATCAATTACTGTATTTACTTTTAAGAGCAGAGTGGTTTATAACTTTTTTTCGGGATTTATTTAATAGTCTCACAGTTCTACTAACTCTACCATTACATTTTACTACAATTGAATTTCCTCCTGGGCAAATGTTCAAGCAGGGCATTTCTTTTTTATTATAGGGCAATTGCCTTTAATATTATACCAAACAACAAAGTAATAATTTATTAAGAGTAAAATGAAATTTTATGCATTTTGTCTCTCCTCAGAGTCTTGCTGACTATGCCTCTGAAAACCTGGAAGCCATGAATCCACCTCTGTTCCTTCGGTTTCTCAATCTCCTCATGAACGATGCTGTTTTCTTACTTGATGAGGCTATACAGGTCTGCAAAGAGGCTTGTTTTCATTACCTAGTGATTTTATTGTTTTTTTTTATAGATTAATGTTTTATTTCCTCTGAAACGTTGACTGAATATCAATAAATTAATCCGTTCCGTGCAGTACTTGAGTAAGATCAAACTCCTGCAACTGGAGAGGGATCGGGGGGAGTGGGATAGTCTGGGACCCGATGCCCGCAGAGAGAAAGAATCTAGTCTACAAATGTTTGGACAGCTGGGTCGCTTCCACAACATCATGTCAAACGAGACCATTGGCACCTTGGCTTTCCTCACATCTGGTAAGAGGCATGCAAGGAGCCACACATTAGGGAATCATAGACGAGTTTATTTCTGGACAGAAGACAGAAGTCTTTCAGTGGAACCCTTAACTTTCATAGCACTAGAATATAAAAAGTGACATTGAAACATCTTTTTTTGTCTTTTTCTCCTCTAGAAATAAAAGGTCTTTTTGTTCACCCATTTCTTGCCGAGAGGATCATCTCCATGCTCAACTACTTTTTGCAGCATCTGGTAGGCCCAAAAATGGGGGCCTTGAAAGTGAAGGACTTCAGCGAATTTGATTTCAAACCTCAGCAGCTTGTGTCTGACATCTGTACTATTTATCTAAACCTTGGGTAAGCTTGTTTAATACTATCATGACAGAGCTTTGAGTCTTCTTTTTTACAATTACAGTCCCGGATAAGTCTTGTCGCTCGTGTACAAATTGACCTGAAGTGCCGCTGAAATTTATTACTAATCAAGATCCTTTACAGGAAATATCTTAATCACAAAATCTTACACTATTATAATATTCACAGCTTGGTTGAGTCCAATTAATTCAATTTTGCACAGACATGTTGTCACCTCATTACTTTTAATGTATCAATTAGGTAGCAGGAGTGTATAAAAAGAGCCTCAGTGCAGTAGACCTTCACATCAACTGCAACTAGACCTCTGCAAACATGCCTAGGATTCACCCTGAGACTAAAGTGTTGATTATCAAGAGGCTGAAGACCAGATTCGCTGCTGATGTGGAGACACCTTCAGTGTGTCTCAGAGGCTAAAAAAAAGATTTAAAGAGACTGAAGATGTTTTTGACAAGGCAGACTCCTCAAGACAACGGGTCGAGAGGACTAGTTCAAAATCCAAGGCCAGCCGAGTTTGCGCTGTAGCAGAGCTGATGTCTCTGTGTCAACAAGAACAGTTCATCAGATTCTGTCTCAAATCGGATAATGGTCGAATCAGTGCCCAGAAGCAAGCACTAAATGAAACACAAATGAACAAAAAAAATTTGTTTTCCAATGCCCACAGTCTTTTAAAATGATAAATGCTGTAAAAGTGCAGAAGGTAGATTTTTCAGATGAATCTTTTGTTGAGTTACACGACAGTCATCGCAAATATTGCAGCACACCTACTGGAGCCCACATGGGTCTGAGATTCGCCCAGAAAACAGTGAAGTTTGATGGAGGAAAAATCATGTTCTGCGATTACACCCTTTAGGGGGTTTGCAAGAGATCCTCATTGTGGAAGACACCATCAATATTCTAAAATACTTGGAAATCTTAGCTAGCTTAGCTATATTCCCAACCAAAAAAAGAGACCTAATTCTGCAGAAGAATGGTGCTTCCATCTACACATCAAAGACAAAGAAAATCAAGATTCTCCAGGATTGTCCAGTCACTAGACATGAACATCATTGATGATGACTGGGGTAGGATGAAAGAGGAAGCATGGAAGACAAAACTAAAGAATATTGATGAACTCTGAAAGGCATGCAAGACTGCCTTCTTTGCAGTTCCTCATGACTTCATCAGTAAAGTGAAGCCTTGCCAAATTTATACATGACAATAAACTTTGGATTTTACAGCAATGCTACTTAATTCAAATGATAAATTAATAAAAATTCAGGGTAATATAAAGTGTTTCTTTAAAATAGATAAGTGATGGGACTTTTGCAGGGAGTGTAGAGTGTAATTAAATGAGTCTAGCTTTGTGGTGAAATAGGTTGTGCTACTGCATCTTGTTGTCGCCTAGTTGAGGATAGCCGAGGACCTCTGTTTTTGAGACGTTAAACAAAGGTTCTGTCTATTTTTGTTCGTGAACAAACTGGGAATTGTCTTGAGAATAGTGTAGGGGTGTAACCTTGGTATTCTGCCTAAATGGTCTTGCATCCCTTTCAAACTGTTTGAAATGGATCTTTTTTGCAAGTGTAAAGGTAACCTTAAAGTTCCATGGATCTGCTCTAGAAAAACACTTGCAGAGGTGATTTGGTTAATGTCAGCCGTATATGAATGAAATTCAGGAATTTAAAGAAGGACAATGTACAAATTGGCTACATCAGCCCCATACACCAGTAAACCCATGTTCTGGTGCAAAGTTTCAGCCAGTTGGATGTTGCACTCTCAAATATGCAAAACGCTTTGGATGCCGAGTTATAGTCATGTTATTAGTGCAATGGGGATGTTCTGCTGGTTCTTTTGTGCGGTTCCAGTTTTCCATGTCCTCATGTGGTACTGACTAGGAATCTTTTTAGGATTCCCCTGCATTTCTTTTAATGTGACCTGGAGATTGGCACCAGCTGAACCCAATGTCCCTAACCATTTCTATGCGGTAAAGATAGTTGATGAATAAATTCTATAGATATTTGAAATATTTACTGTATGAAACAGCACTTAGCTACCAGTTGTTTATTTGAAAACTCTTGTGGATGCTCTTTTGGGAGCAGAGATGAAGAAAATTTCTGCGCAACTGTCCCAAAAGATGGAAGGTCTTATTCATCCATGCTGTTTTGCCAAACGGTCCGTGTCCTCAAGAAGATTAACAAGCCTGGTGACATGATTGTGTCTTTCAGTCTTCTTGCAGAAAAAATTAAGGCAAGTCAACTTCCTAAGGCAACTCTTCCATTCTCTCTCAAAAGAGAATATCTGTTTACAGTGAGGTTGTAAATATTATTGTATATTTTCTCCAGTCTCTGGCAGATAGGCATCAGCAAGAGGAAGAGACCTTCTCTGATGCTCCAGATGAGTTTCTGGATCCCATCATGTCCACCCTGATGCATGATCCGGTGTTGCTTCCATCTTCAAATGTCACAGTAGACCGTTCAACAATAGCACGGCATCTATTAAGGTGAGCAACATTGAACAGGACTTCCTAGTTGCCATCATGGTCATGTGACCTGTGAGGTCATGCCTTTTCCTGGCATGATCATGTGACTCTGACACAACTGGAGATTTCGTCGTTACCATCTTGGTCATGTGACCTGTGATGTAGTAATGCTAGTGACTTCCTTCTTACCGTCATTTTAGCCCTGGTTGTTGGCTGACACAATTGGTGACTTTCTTGGTCATGTGACCTGTGATGTAGTAATGTAGCATTTGTAGCCCTGGTTGTTGGCTGACACAACTGGAGATTCCTTGTTACCGTCTTGGTCATGTGACCTGTGATGTAATGTTGTAGCATTTATAGCATTGTTCATTGTGCTTGTAAGGCATTGTTTGAGTGTAATTTATTAAGTTGGACTGTATAAGGTGAGGTTGTGAATCCAGCTTTTCCCACGGTGTGCCGGTCAGAACACAGGACTATTTACTGAAACTCGATTTCACAGGCTGGAATATAAACCTTTATAAAGTAAAAAAAAACCACTAATTTTCCAAATAAACAAGTTAATAAGAGTAAATCTTTACTCTGAGGTGAAGCTCAGCACTCGTCGCTACAGCATCAAATACCTAACCCATCATATAGCACACAAACACTGGTTATTTATCTACTTTAAATAACGTACGAACATGTTGAACAAATACTCACTTTTCATTCAACTACGCACACGTGAAACACACAATGATGTTTTCTGCAGCGAGTCTCTTTAACTTTGTTAGCACATAGCGCATGCGCACTCCATATGCCTGCTCTCTTTAACACATTGGCTAACACAACTGGTGATTACCGTCTTGATCATGTGACCGGTGATGTAGTAATGTAGGATTTAATGTAGGTCATTGGCTGATAGAGGTAGTAACTTCCTAGTTGCCATTATGCTCATGTAACTTGTATATTTAAATTGTGTAGCATCTATAGTGTCAGGTTCTGGCTAACAAATTGTAAACAGTTGCATTTTCGGCCACGAACCACTGGTATTGTATACATAACACTTATTTGTGACCCAGAATGTGACCCATAGCGTACGTATATATATATTTTTACAGCTGTTCCATTAATGGGTAATATACTTTGTTTTGTTTAGTGATCAGACAGATCCTTTCAACCGCAGTCCACTCACCATGGACCAAATCCGGCCCAATGAGGAGCTCAGGCAACAGATCATGAAGTGGCTTGAAGTTCAGAAGAAAAGCAACCAGCAAATGGGACCTAGTGGCTGAACCACATTTCCCCTTCCCCCCAGAAGCCACGATGACACCATTCAGATGTTTCAGGGCTCTCTCAAACTGCTGAAACAAGAACATTTAACCACATTCAGAGGAGCACATCAGCATTTTTTGGTGTTGGTGTGCTTCTCAAAGGTCAAATGCAAAGCTCGAAATGCCACATCATTGTAGCAATGCACATAACTCCCAACACTCTTCATAGATGGAACTATATGAATTATTTCCAATAGCTAGTTTGCATTTTTTCGTTTGTAATGTTGATTTAAAGACAGGTGCCTGTAGTTGAATTAGGGGACCCTTCCTGTGACTATTCAAATCAAATGCATGCATTTTTACATACAAGGTTTTTTTGATTCATTTTAAAGAGAGCCTACACGCTTTGTGCCTCACTCGAAGTAAACAAAGAGTTATTGCCTCATTTCATTTTATGAAGAGGGTTTGGTAGTATTTATACAAAACCAATGCAATTTTGGCTGCTAAGTACATCATGAATATTTAGCTAAGATCATTAGGATTGAATATACACTGAGTTGTGCATTTCCTGCCCGTGTTGCAAGTCACTAGACATTTTGAGCTGGTCGTTTACCAGAGTGCTTCTGTTCATTACAAACATTATATACCTGTAACTCAAGAGGCTTTGGACATAATATGCAATTTTACGAGAATCATTAACAATATTGAGCTATTGTTGTAAAGTTTTAATATATCCAGCTGTCCATTTTAAGAGGCTCAGTTGTGTCTTTTAACTGAGTAATTTGTTGTGAGTAATGTCTTCTCTGACTGCTGACTCAGCCTCATGACCTTCTCTAATGCGCATTGGCTTCATGTCCCTTTGGTTAACAGTTTAAACTGCATGCTTTTGATGTATGGATGGACATGGACCTTGCTACTGATCCACCTGTCTTAAAAGATGACTCATAGTCTATTCACTGCCTTTAGTTCCGAGAACTGCATCACAGTGACCTGCCTAGTGGCAAAGGGCTCTGTTAGATTAATTTCTGCAGTGTATTTAATTTTATGATAAATAATGGGTTCTAATTTGTTAAGTTGCCCATTACATCTCTCAATCCATTGGGTAAACATTAAAATCCTGAGTTATCACAGCATAACTTAATCAGAAATAAAATGCTATAATTTTCATTGGTGGTCAAGCGTCTTACTAACAACAAAATCTAAAGGATTCCAATAAAATATTAAAATATCATGTATTCATTCATTCATTCATTCATTTTCATACCCGCTTCTTCCCTTTCGGGGTCACGGGGGTCTGCCGGTGCCTATCTCCAGCACACATTGGGCAAGAGGCAGGGGTACACCCTGGACAGGTCGCCAGTCCATCGCAGGGCAACATTCACTCACACACTCACACCCTAAGGGGAATTTAGATTAATCAATTAACCTAATCGCATGTTTTTGGGATTGTGGGGGAAACCGGAGTACCCGGAGGAAACCCACGCAAGCACAGGGAGAACATACCCACTGCGCCACCATGCCGCCCATATCTTGTATTTATAGAGCAAATGTAATGTATTCCCACCATTGCTTTTACATTGGTAGTTATTTGTGGGCTTCAGTTGAGTGATTAAAAATGGCAATCAATAACTACTTAAATACATTTAATTAATTTTAAATAATCACACATTAAATGTAAAAAAAATATTTAAAAAAACTGTAATACTTCTGGAGGGGAATATCTGCAACAATTATGTACTATATTATTACAATAATATAAATACAGGTACAAGAAGCAATGAACAGTGTTTAAGCATTTTAGAGGATTTTTGATGAGACCATAAAAATTAGTTTTACATCAACTCCAAATCAACAAGATTATGAGAATGTTTGTCATATATTGCTACACATCATTTTACTAAAGCTTTAAAAAACACAAAGCATATATTTGAAATGAAGATCAATTGTACACTTTATTGATGATATAATGGTTAGGGCTAACACAAGATAATTATCCTTATACAGAAAGAAAAAGTAAAATTTAATGTTTTATTTTTAATTTAATTTATTTTTAATTTTTTTATATGAATTACTATTTATGTAGTCATCCCATAGATTCATACAAGCCTGGATTTGTTAGGATTGAGCAAAAATACTGCTCTTGTGGCTTACAACTTGAATAGGATTACATGCGCATGCTTACTATTTGATCGCTGTAAAGTGAGGCCTGTGTTTGTGCACATGCAGTGCTGAATATTACATTTAAAAATGCCACGAACTGACTGCAAACTGTTGGTTTGGCCATTACAGTCATTACAGGGTTCAGGGGTTTTTTTAGTGACTGTGTGGGATTTTTTTTTCAACGGACACATGTGAGGGTTTTTTTTGGTACGTGGTGTGAAAAAAAAAACTTGGGTAAATGTGAACATGACCTTATACTTGTGAGTTTACAATCTGTTTTACAGCAGAATAATATTCATAGAAATCTTAAAATTTTTAAAAGTTCTGTAGGAAATTCGTGCAATCATAATAGGTTTTAAGCACTTCATGTTCAAACCATTAATATCAAAATGAGAATATTTTTCCTTTGAGCTGAAACGTTTTTAACCACTGTGTCTAATAAGAGAAGTAACTAAAATGTCCTTGAAATGTTAACTACTTGCGTGGTACAGTCGTTCGCAAGACTGTGAGCAAATGTAATGTATGAACAAATAGCATGTAATTTATGATGTCGACGAACCTGCGCAGAACATCACAAAGTGAGCGTGTGCTGGGATCTTGCGTTGGGGTCTTCGGTACATCCACCCCGGAACATGGATAATCAATTCTGACCGCTAGAGGAGAGCGGCCGTGTGCCGAGATCGCTCGTTCGGGGCTACACCCACACTGAGCTGATCCTAGGGCAGCCAGGCAGAGTGTAAAATGGCGCACAGCTGTCGGTGGCGGTTCCCTGCTCGGCCCGGAGGGATCACTAGTTCGGGCACCGGGAAGAGAGGGAGCCGAATTCGAGTTACCGCTTCCCTTTTAAACAGCGCGGGGATTGATCAGAACGCGAATGGACTCGGGCCCGGTTACGACGCTGCGTTGCAAGTGTCCGCTGCCATCGGCTGCAACCTGCAGAAATTTCGGGATGTTTTGGGGGAGTCGAGCGGCTCTAGCAGCGGAGAGGTAAGCGGGACCTTGGGTTCTTCTTGAATCGCGATCAAAGCAGAAACTAGAAATGACTTCGCTGCTTTAAGTTGCTCGGAGAGGAGAGTGAGTGAGCGTGCTTGTTATTTTGCTGCGCAGGAGACACATGTCTCCATCCATGTGCTGTTTTTCTTACTGTGGGACCACTGACAGGCTAAACTGCTAGCCATTCCACATCAAAACACGCATTTCTTTCAAAGCAACGGATGGAGATAGTTTCCCAGCTGCCCCCTTTGTCTTAATTGAATTCATCTCTTTGGTCATTGACGACTTTAGCTACATTTTTGACAGGATGGAGATGCGACGCTAGATAACTGACGGCTTGTCAGAGAACTTATTTTAAATTAAAACGAATATTTCACTCAGTTTCGTAACTTCGAACAACTCGAAGCTCAAAAATTAAACTAAAATGGTGCAGGAGAGCTTTTGGCTGATGTTTAAATGTAATCGACGATGTTTTTGTGGATAAATTACACATTTTCAAGCAACGTAATCCATATTTAACAACAAGTTCAGTATACGGGATGTATTTAACTAAATACGACTTTGTTTAAAAGTGTTTTTCCCTTTTAAGACCTATAAGGCTGTTAGAGACTGTTGGGAGCTGGACGGAACACCTGGTACCCGCTGCTTGTCAGCGGTTAGCATCTATCCCAGCTGAAGTAGGCTAGCATTTTAAACTTCAATATAAAGTGTTGAGGTTTTTTTGTGCTCCTTTAAGTAATGCCCTGGTAATAAAACTACTATAAATGTAAGTTACGTGTGTAACTTCAAATATTATTTGACCAAGTTATACGTTGTCCTCTGGCTTGTGTTGATATGTGATGCTAGCAGCAGAAACAGCGTTTCAGTTGTTATTTCAGCAGATTGGTCGGTTTTATTTGAAAGTAACTGGATATAGTTGTACTAACTCCATGTGCTTTTATAGCTCACACGTTTGATCTCCTTTACCCTAGAGAGGTGGCAGGCTAACGAGTTAGCATGTTAGCATCCGATGATGCACTGGAAAATGGGAGGTGGACATGTTTTTTTCCCTCTCGCATATTGCGTAGTACCAAGAAATGTCACGTTTCTTCTCGGAAACAAATGCATCCTGCCCAAAACCTCGCAGTCTCTTCTGTGGCCATATGCTCAGTTAAAACGACAAATGTAGTGGTTTAGGACTGCAAAAGGTGGCTGCAATAAACAGGGAGCGTTTTAACGGAGGTCTGTTATGTGTGGGGGTGTGTACTGTGACAAACTACCATCTTCCTCCCAGCAGGGCTGGAGAGCTGCGCATCGGAAACGCCGAGTGCGATTCGAAACCCAGGACTGGCGCGAACTTGAAACGTGTAAATATTAAGCTCGGTTGCTTGTTTTGAGTCAGGGGGAAATTTTACATTTGAATACGTCTTTGGTTTGTAGTGGAACATGGAGCGAATTCAATGGCTAGATGGCTAAAGATGACAAATATTGATGTTGGCTTGTAAAAGTACAATTTAAAAGTATTTTTATTAGCCAAATGCAATTGTTGCCAAAGTAGACTTTTTGGTTCCTATGGAGGAGTCAGTGACATCCTAAAAAGTTCCCTATGTCAATATGAGTAATACAAACCAAACCCCATATGGCTATGATTTTCCTTTGCTTAGAGCAAACTCAGTTTCTAAAGGGCCACATCCCTGAACAGTTAAGTCCTTTAGGCAGTTTGTAAGCTTCAGGTCTGGGTCTTTCTGAGCAGGGTTGGAACTGTGCAGGGCTCTGGCCCTCCAGGAACTAATTTGAGGATTAGAGGATGATATGCCAAAGTGGTTGTTATGGTAAAGTGAGGTTGCTATGGAAAGGTCAGTGACATAACTTAATAGTCCCATTGTAATTTCAAGATTATATACATTATATAAAGACATCTGGGTTGGTTTATATATATTTATATTTATATATATATATAAGTAAAATAAATTAATAAATGAATGTTTTCTATTACATATTACATAAAACAAGTAAAGAAGTGACTAGCATCACAATGACACCAAGAACCAAATACACTTCAGCTCCTAAACAATATCTCCCAGTAGCTCCACGATACGTATTGTGACAATTTCCAATATATTGTCACACCCCTAGTATATATGCTTTTGTGAAGCCAGACTTTTTGCCTTAACTTTCCCATTTCAGCCTTTATAGCCCAATGTAAAAACCCTTTGATATTCTCATGATTATTTTATCTTTGAAGCAATCCAGAATTCTTTAATTCACAAGTTAAACACCTTCGAGAAGTCCTCAATCAAAAACCCACATGTACGTTTGTTCAAGTAGTCTACAAGCCAGACAGACGGCTGGAATCCCAGTGGAGCTTGCAGCTCATGCGAGTTGCGGACGCAGCATTGTAGTTTCATTCAGAGGGGATGTTGTGCCTGGGTAGGATTGTTCTGGTTCATCGCAGCCTGCTGAGCTCACAGAGCAGCCTTAGGGCAGTAGCATGCTCAGTATACACAAGAAAGCTGCCCCTCCTTCCTTCCCATCAGAACTAAATCCAACAGCATGGGCCCACAGTGTCCCAATAGGATTTCTCTTCTGATGGCTTCCTTTTAGACTACTTCATTAACCCGTTTGGACAGCTCTAAATGTTTACACAGAGGTAATAGGACTGTGGCATTTCATCAAACGTGACTTGTTCTTGCTTTGATCGACCATTTTTTAGATTTGTCCAAATCTTAAGTGCAAATAAACGCTCTTGACTGCCTGCTAGACAACTGTTACTTTCAGGAGGTGTCCTGTTTAAGTCTCCATTCATCAGTTCTCTTTGTGTGGGACGCCATTTGGCTTGCCTTTTAATGTCCAGACTAAAGCCTCGCTTACAGAAGCAGAATGAGGATCAATATCAAGGCTTCATACAAAAAAAGCAGTTGAATGGATACAGCAAATGAATGCTCTGCTCCGCTGCTTTCTAATGAATGCTATGGTCTATACAGAGGGAAGAAGTCCAGCAGGTGTTTGGCCTATTTATCTGGAGAGGGCCCTGTCCGCTAGACAGCGTGTGGATCATAGCAGGAAGCTTTGTGTCTGCTTTTATTCCAGGCTTTAAGGAGTGCAGGCAGCTGAAAGAGCACAGACGTGGATATCAAAGGGTGAAGAGCAAGCCTCCTCCCCCTGGGAGTGCGCTGGGAGGGAGTTAGACGCACACGTCCCGTCCATGGCTTTATTCCATTTTTGAAAGCGGGCGGAAGGGGTTTCACCTCCCACTTTTTGCTTTAATTTGGGGGTCGTTTCAGCAGCCATTGAGTGTGTAGACTAATTCTGAGTGTTTTCTCCTCATTACACTTCACAGGAAACGCATCTTTAAAGCGCTACGTTAGCGTGGGTGTGAGGTGTTAGAACATGTTGTTTCAGAAACTCCGTTTAGGTGGTTTCAGAGTGGGTGCATGAGCAACATTGAAGCATTAGATCTCTGTCTGATGAGGGGAAATATCCAAAAGGGGTTTCCCCAATCATGTACAGATGGGTTTCTCCTTTTGGTTTTGTACTGAATTGTTTGGTACACCCTCATGCGCTTGAGAACCACCTTTATCATTTTTTTCTTTTGAATAACTCCTGCATGTAATATTATTGTTAGTTTAGGCATGTGAAAGGCAGATGTCCGGTAAAGAAACGCGTCCGCGACCAAATATCTAATCAATGAACTACTCCTTTGTGTAAATATCCAATAAGCGAGGGGTAAAGTTACAGGAGGCTGGGACTTTTCATGTTTCAGTGAAAGAATGGTCAGCCATTAAGAGGAGACTCAATCACCTTTGCTGACTAATACGACAAAGATGGAAAAACAACGACAAACAAAAATGTCTCTGTGTGCCAGCGATTTTTTTTTTTTTTTTTTTTTTAAATCAGATGTTATTATGCTAAAGGCAACATATGAAACACAGCTTTTCCTGGTTTCAGGAGCCCTTGGTAGCCTTAATGTTTGCCTGCCTTAAATTTATTATTTTTTTTAATTTAAAGTGAAGATTTTTGTAGATGTGTCTCAACGTTTGAATTAGCAAAATACAGTGAATTCTATTAAACGGCCATTATTTATCTGCTTATGTGATCTATGCAAAGAACGATTTAACTGAACTGAAAATCTGCGATACATACCAAACCGCGAGCTTCGTACTATTGCATGCCTACTTCAGATTAATTGGTGCCTGATCCAGTTGGTGGAAAGTTGACTTGACAGTCATTTAATGTTTTGAGGACAGCATCTCCAGATTAAAGAGGTATTGCCTCTGTAGTTTCCAGAACTCTGTTTCTTAGAAAATGACTTTTCTGTTTATTTTTCGGATTCCTCACTATCACATTTCCTTGAGCTTAAAGATGAAGTTTAGATGTGGATACGCTGGCTTTCTGTGATTATAGGGGGAGTAAGTGTGTGTGTGTGTGTGTGTGTTTGGTATCGTTGGCCACACACACAGTAGTGCAATTATGTTTTGCTCAGGAAGGGAGAGATGCCAGGTTGTGGTGAGAGTGCAAGCAAGTGTAGATGCTATGTTAACC
>SRMA01026983.1:156294-167150 GCA_007224835.1 Danionella cerebrum
CAGTGATTTTAACTTGGAGGGACAGATCAGAACTGTAGTGAAGTCCTGCTTTTACCATTTAGGACGTCTGGCTAAGGTGAGACCATTTCTCTCTAGGCCACACTTAGAAACTCAACTCGTCCTGTCTGGACTACTGTAATGGACTTTACTTTGGAGTGAGTCAATCTTTGCTCTCTCGTCTGCAGCTGGTTCAGAACGCTGCTGCTCGTCTTGTAACTGGTACCCGTAAAAGATAGCACATCACCCCGGTCCTCGCATCCCTCCACTGGCTGCCTGTGTCTTATAGAATTCATTTTAAAATCCTTTTTTATGTTTTTAAATGTTTAAATCTACTTGCCCCACGATACCTCTCTGAACTTGTACACACCAGGGCTTTCTCTATCTCTGCTTCTCAGCTGTGGAACAACCTCCCTCTGGCCATTAGAGCTGCCCCTTCACTGCACACTTTTAAAACTCAGCTCAAAACTCACTTTTATTCTTTGGCTTTTAAAACTGGCAGAACTTAGCTTCTTTTATGTGTTTTACGATTATGTGTTTTAAAACAGTTTTAAAACTGTATTAATTTGGTGAATGTTTTAACTATTTTTTTTTAAAATCTGTTGACATGTGCAGCACTTTGGTGTCAGCTGTCGTTGTACTTAAAGTGCTTTATAAATAAAGTTGGTATGGTATGGTAAGTTGGTAATCACTGTTTATCAGGTGTTTTAAGTGCAATTCTGTACTGTCAAGTCACACACACAGCACTGTCTGCAAGTCACACACACAGCGAGGCAGACTCTAAATCATTCACACAGCCAAACCCAACTAATTCAGAGAGACACATAATAAAACGTATTGTTCATTTTTGATGATGTGTATTGATTTTTTTTATCTCTTCATGGGATATATACAAAGAATGGTTAAACAATGACTAATTTGTTATTGCAACTTTCACTACTAGTTCAGTGAAATGTTCCAGTATCTTAAGAGAGCTACACTCACCTGAACTCCATGATGTGTGCATGTCTGCTGTTGTGCCATGGCTTTGACTTGTAATCACAGCACATCATTGTCAAACAAGCTTGGTGTGTCACCACATAGTAGACCCGAGCTTCTCTCATGAAGGAAAATCTGATGAATATGTAGAGTAAAGTGAGCAAAACACATTTAATTTCTCATTACTTTAATCTTCATTCATGTGATACTGTGCCGTGATTCTATAATAATATGTAGATGAACAACAGAGGCTTGAGCAATGCAGATTGTTTTTGTGATCATTTGTATTTATCAAAATGCTCTCTTCCCTTACCCCACCTCAGTTTAACTACAATTCTGTATTAAGCTTAATTTAATTAGTGAAATTATTCAGTTTTGGGCATTAATTTTCATTTTCGTGAATTGCTAATTACGGTAAGTATTCCCTACTGTGAGGATATTAGGGTCTAGTGTTTTGAAATGGACAAAGTGAGTGAGATCTCAACTTGTGTGTGCACGTGCGTGTGTGTGTGTGTAGTCTCCAGTGGCATCTGTTCTACAAACTGGACTGAAGGGAATATAACTGCAGCCCCACTTGCTGCTATAAATAAAGAATATGAAATGAAACATCACCCCCCCCCCCCAGGCTCAAAAATCAACACAATAGGCTTTTAAGACACTTGCAGACATTAATCATCTTTTGAAAGGCAGTAGCCGGTACATAGTGAAATGTCAGTTCTTGTTCCATCCAGTTAGGACTTGTTTACATTTTCTTTAGGATTTTATTAGTGATAATAGCATGCGGTTATTTATAGAGCGACGGTTTGGCCATCCAAGGACAACAATGGACAATATTTGTAGAATTTGACCCATCAAATTATGTTAATAAACCAATTTTGTTGCCTTGAAATTTATTTATTTATTTTTTGGATTTTAAGCTGAAAATTATTTTTCTGTTCGATACATTACCACCCAGCTCCAATAAGCTTCAAAAACTTTCATATCACATATTTATAACAATTATCTACAGTTTAACTGCAGGCCATAAATCGACATTCACAGAAAGATCACATAATTGCACCCACTATTTTTAAGCAAAATTTGACAAACTATGTATCATTTGAAAGCTGAATTTCTCATGATTCAGGCGTTATAAAGCATTATAGGTTTCACACCAGTGACAACAGCAAACAGCAATGCCTACCTTTTTTGATGTCTCTACAGGTACTGAGCCACTGAATCATTGAGTGTCTTATACCATTGTACTTGTAATAGTCCAACGAAGTACTCCAAAAACGTGTTTACCACGAGACAGACATAAAAGCACAACTATTCACTTTTCATTTGCTACAAAAGAAAAAAAAAAGATTTTTCCAGTTGTTTTGCAGTGCATTTTTAAAGAACAAACTTGGTATGTTTCGATTCAGTAGAGTCTCCTGAACATTTTGAGACCACCTTTAGAAGTCTGTGACCAGGATTGGCCAATCAGCAAGCCAGTAAACAAGCCCTTGCCACTCATGTCAATGCGGGTCCTCCTTTTTTCCACACGTGTGTACAGTCAACCAATCGTGATTAAGCTCCAAGCAGATTGAGATGAGCTTTCCAACTATACATGGGTTTACATAGTTCAGTTGATAGACTCAAGATAACGTGACTGCGCAAAGAGAGCAAATGGTTACAGTCATCCAGTTTTACGCACAAAGGTGAGCAGAGCACACAGGAAAACTTTTTTTCTGGAGAAAAAGTTACTAACAGTAACAAAAAAATGTAACACCATGGCATCTAAGAAGACATTTGATCATTTTGAGGACATTTTAGGGGAGATTCAGATTGTTTTAATGTGTGGCATGCACAAATCACATTGTTTTTACTTTTTTTTTCTCATTGTTTGCATTTCATTTATTGAGTAGTTCATCTAGTGGTAATGATTTGTATTTTTTTTTTTAAATGCAAATTTGCATAATTTTGTTCGTTTGGTTACCAAGTGCCAATTTGGTGCCAATGGTGCCTGCCTGGACATTGTCTTATAAAATCACTCCAGAAAACACATGTTTAGCTCCATTTTGACAGATTTTGGTCATGTATTGGTCCACAGTTGTGGCTTCTATTCAGTGTTGTCAAAGTCCACCAGGGACTCAAGCATTCACTAATTTAAAAAAAATAATTTAAATTAAAAAAAAAAAAACTTGGCGAGGACAATTTCTACTATTTCTACAAAGTTTATGAATCTATAACTTTAGTTCCTTACTTTTTCCTGATAAACTATAACCCATACATTGTGAGAGTTACAGCCATTTTATTTTGGGTATGTCTTTTTCGGACCTATGTTCAAAAAGAGGGGTGGGTGTTAAGGGGTTAAACATACTTTTGGCAAATGAAGGATTTTTGTCTGCTCATTTTTTTTTAATTTATTTTTTTTTTTTTATTTTGGCTTGTGAATAAAACGGATTTATGAAGACGGAGCATGTTAGCCTTCATGTGCAAGAAAAGCTTAGCTCTGTCATTGAAAGCGTCTGAGCCTTGAAAGGTGTAGCCCTGTCACAGGATGTCAGCATTTTTTAGCCCGTTTGATTGGTGGAGGTTAACCAGTTGTCAACCAGTGCAACAGATGTCTTGACACTGGCATCAGTATTGTCATACAGCTGAGTGACCGATTTGGTAATGGTACCCGAGTTGAATGGCAGACTTGGTCTTCTAAGTAGGAGGTGGCACCACTGAACATTACTCAACAACAGCAGAAAGTTTCCGAAGTGTTTCTGCCCTCTTTTGAGTTATTTTTTATTTTGAGGTATCAAATCTTTTGGCTCATATAGTCCATTAATGCATTGTTATTGTGAGGATCATGTTAGGGTGGGTAGTTGTTTTGAACAAATGGTATTGAATAAAACATGCTCATCAAAGTAAAGGGTATGGCAAACAGATATTATACAATAATTGCAATTATTTGGATGGTAAAAGCGTTTTGTTTATAAAAATCTTTATTTTAATATTTTGCATGCCCTAAGACTTTAAAGCTCTATGTTTTTGGTTTAATTCCTAATGTTATCTGCATGTTTTCAACATAATGCCTTAAACTCTTTTCTAAGTCATGAGATATAAAAGATGTGCGCCTGAGAAGCCCTGTTATTAATGTTTTCATTTTCTTCATTTTAGGAGGAATTTATAGGATTTACCACAGATTATGAGGAAAGAAGAATACATAGCCATCAGAGGCCCTCAGAAGGTAGAATACATTTTTTTTCAGTTTCTTCTTTGTGTGCCAACTTGGAAATTATTACAAGTAATAAAAAAACTATACTCTATGGAGCTATTTTCAGATTTACTGAACTCAAGGTTGTTGTTTTTTCAGGTTCTATCCAACAACAAAAGAAACCTAGAGGACGTCCTCCCAGGACACAGAGGGTTGGCACTGATGTTAAAACAGCTCCTTTGCATGTTCCCTCATCCCCTACAGAGAAGATAAAGCGGCTGCCAGGTAGGCCGCCTGGGTCAGGGGAGCGAAGAAGAGGTCGTCCTCCTGCTTCTGCCAGTCGTTGGATCTGGCAACAAGGCAGCAATGCACAGGAAGAGAATATCGAACCAGGACAGGAGGCCACCTCCTGTAACAAGGATAGTGTGGAGGATGAAAAAAAGGAGAAAAGGCAAGCTCTGCTTGGGTCTGCACTCCATGAGGGAGCTGAGGTTAAGGTTCAAAAGATCAGACAGGAGTCTAAGGTGACCAAACTCAAAAGACTAAAGGATTTGAAACTGAACCCACTGAAGTCTAAGCTGAGGGCCATTGTAAGGAAAACTGCCCCACTTCCTTGTGTGCAAAAACGTGGACGGGGTAGACCACCTTCCGCAAAGCGCCTCAAAGCTGAGGCTGCAGCTCGGGCTGCTAACTCCTCTTCAATTCAGGAGATGGCCAATAAAGCATCAGGGTCTATTAAAAATAAAGCCTCCAAGATTCAGCGGGCTCAAAATTCAGATGTCCAAACTTCACGGAAGCTTAGGGATTCTCTTCCTACAGATCAAGATGCCATCCCAGATACTGAAGATTCACCTACAACTAGTGATCCAGTTACTCCTACTAAAGTTGGCAGACCACTAGGGCTACGCCAGAGTCCACGTCATATCAAACCAGTGCGGGTTGTTCCTCCCACTAAACGCACTGATGCCACTATAGCCAAGCAGCTGCTACAGCGGGCAAAAAAGGGTGCCCAGAAGAAAAAATTGATGGAAAAAGATGCTGTTCCCACTGAAGTAGCTCCGAGTCTAGAGGGAGCAAAGCACAGGAGGCGAACGCAGCTTACTAACATCAGGCAATTTATAATGCCAGTTGTAAGTACAGTTTCTTTACGGATCATAAAGACCCCAAAGCGATTTATCGAAGATGAGGTCAGTTTCAGTTCTCCACCACCACAAACGAAAATTGCTCGAGTGGAATTGGCACCTTCTGCACCAACACCCCAACCCTTAACATCATCCTCCCCAACTCCTGTTTCCATAGCTACGGTCACAAGTGAAGTCACTGCCACACCCGGGTCAGGACCTGCTGTTGACCCTCTCCCTCCTCCCCCACCTCCTGTCTCAACTGCCAGCACCACTGGCAATACGGCTACCCTCCTTAACAGCAGCTGTAACAATAGCACTAGCAATGGACGCTTTAGTAGCAGCGCGGCATCCTGTGGCTCCAGTGCTGTTTCCCAGCATTCATCCCAGCTCTCTTCTGGTGAATCCTCTCGCTCTAGCAGTCCAAGTCTTGATGACTCCTCTTGTGATTCCCAGGGGTCAGAGGGAACCCAAGCCCTTTTTGAAGAGGCAGATCAATCTCCACCTTCTCAGGGAGAAACGGAGGCCAGTAGGCATCATGCCTCGCAACCACCATCACCACTTTCTGAGATGGAGCCAGATCAAGTAGTTTTGGAGCATAGTAGACGAGGTCGCAGAGGTCAAAGTCAAAGAAGGGGTGATCTAATGGCACGTGGTAGGGGCAGTCTGATTGCTGGAAGGAAAGAGGCTGTGATCAACTCAACCACTGGGGTAACACAAACTGGATCTCACCATGCCTCTTCAACTGCATCATCTTCTGCTTCCCCACCACCGCTCCTTAGCCCTCCTCAACCTCCCCAGGCAGGATCATCCAATGCAACAGAGCATCACTCTCATTCTCCATGGATGTCACACTCAATGGCCTCTTTTCTTCCCACCTCTTCAGTTCTCTCAAGTGCTCATGGAAAAAGTCGCTCCATCCTACGAGAACCCACTTTCCGCTGGACATCTTTGTCATGTGGAGAAAACAAGTACTTCTCTTCTGCTAAGTATGCAAAGGAGGGTCTTATCCGCAAGCCCACTTTTGATAATTTTCGTCCTCCTCCACTCACTCCTGAGGATGTGGGACTCATACCACCAGTCCCTGGTGGTGGTGTTATCACACCATCAGGTTTCCCAAGCCCTGGTGGACAGGCTGGAACAAGTACCAGACTTTTCTCCCCCTTGCACCATCATCCTCGACACAATCACCACCAGCATTCATCGTCACGTTTTGATGTGCCACTCCAGAAGCGCAGTCCAATACTACGTCCTCCTTTCTTCACTCCCAGTCCAGCTCATTCCCGTATCTTTGAGTCAGTCACACTCCCATCCTCTTCAGGAAGCAGCCCTGGCTCTCTATCTCCCCTTCAGGTGTCACCAACATCTAACAAAAAGAGAAAGGGATCAAAGTTTTCACGTGGACAACCGCGTTCTCCTTCACATTCAATGACTACTAGGAGCAGTCAATCTGGACCTCTAACAGGGAAAGCTCCGGAACAATCTGTGCTGAACAGTTCTGTCTCCATAAACATGGCTGGAAATCCATTGCCAGAAGTTTCGGTCAGTCCACTTGCTCCCAGTGCCTTAACGCAAGCATGTTTTAGTGGCTTCCCCTTAAGTCCTATTGGTCTTACGAGCCACGGAGTGCCCGAGGGCCGACGAACAGCAGGTAATCTTGCTGTAAGTGGAAGTACTGCTTCATCTTCACATCTTTTTCCTATTTTTACCCCCAGTCCACAAGGATCTGGTGAGGTTTCTGGAAAATCTGGAAGAGACCCAGGTGCAAAGGATAAGGACAGAGAAATGGATAAGAGTAGAGACCTTGAAAAGGAGAATAAAAGAGATGGAAGAAGAGACTGGGAAAAAAGAGTGAAAAACCTCACATCAGATGTATCCTCCAATTCCACACCCCGGCTCTTTTCCTTTGAAGCCAAGGAAATTGATGAATCACTCTCTCAAAAAAAGACACTTTGTCGAAAGAAGTCGGTGTCCATTGACTCTGGTGCTGAGGCATGCCCAAGTGATTCTACAGCAGTTCAACCGGTTGGGTCTTTGTCATCCAAGGGTCGTCCAGTCAAAAAAGGCAGGTCATCAGAGAAGAGTACTGAAGTGGATGGAGCAGATGGAGATAAAGACAAAGAGAAACTAAGTGGTCCTGGTCAATCAAGTCAGATGGTTAAAACTACATCTATTGGCTCCATATTAGCACGTGCTGAGAAACAGCCAGTCACAGACAGACGGGTTGCCAGGCTGCTAGGAAAAGCAAAAGCACAGCTCAATAAGATTGAAAAGAGAGAGGTACAACCTGGTGATCAGCCCAAGCTACCGGTATGTCAATTCAATTGGTACCAATTGGTTGTGTTGTGAAATGCACAGCTGACCATTTACTTACTTCCAGGGTCAAGAGAATGATTCCTCAGAGACACCAGTCCGTGGTCCAAGAATTAAACATGTGTGTCGACGAGCAGCTGTAGCTCTGGGGCGCAACCGTGCTGTGTTCCCAGATGATATGCCTACCCTTAGTGCCTTGCCTTGGGAGGAGAGAGAAAAGATCTTGTCTTCCATGGGAAACGATGGTGAGTAACAGCCTCATAAAATCATTATTTTGTCAGTAAAGATCAATAACCTTTTTCATTGTCTTTTGAAAGACAAATCATCAGTGGCAGGATCAGAGGAGGCAGAACCACCCACACCTCCAATTAAGCCAGTAACAAGGCAGAAAATGGTCAATGAAGCCCCACCCCGAAAAGGCAGACGCTCACGACGCTGCGGGCAGTGTCCAGGCTGCCAAATACCGGATGATTGTGGGGTCTGCACTAACTGCCTGGATAAGCCCAAATTTGGGGGACGCAATATTAAAAAACAGTGTTGCAAGTATGTTGGAAACATAAAATTTTGTTATCTGTAACCTTTGTAACTTAAACCTGTGGTCAACTATTGACTAATGTTTTCTTCACAGAGTACGCAAATGTCAGAACCTGCAATGGATGCCATCAAAGTTTCTCCAAAAGCAGGCCAAAGGTTTGCTTTCAGATACTTGTTCCTCAGAGATTGGCTTTTATTTCTATAAATTGTCTTTTTTTTTTGTTCAATTAAAGGTAAACGAGACAGGAAGAGAAATAAATCCGCTGAGAAAAAGGAATCGCATCACAAATCCCAGTGTTCTGACGCAAGCCCCAAGCCACCCCCTCCTCCAAAGGATGACCCTCCTCCACGTAAGAAAAGTGAAACTCCTCCACCAGCCCAGGGAGAGGACAAACAAAAGCAGACTGAACCTTCATCACCATCCTCCCAAGTGTCATCCCCAAAGGATCCTCCAGTCTCCAGTCCTCCAGATGACCACAAGCACTCACAGACATCTTTGTGCTCGGCAATTAGAAAGGAACGGAAACAGCTGCCCAGCTCCTCCCCCAGCTCTTTGGTTGCTGGCCCATCTTCCCCACCAGCACAATCCCAGCAGCCCCTGCAGCAGCAAAGTCAAGTGCCAGCAAAAAAAGACGGTCTTACAAAGTCCCATCCCTCTGAATTCAAGAAGAAATCACAACAAAGTCAAGCCACCTCTTCCTCAAATACAGGTAGATATGGTTTGCCAAATGATTAATCCTTTAGGATCCCACTGAAACTTGCTGGCAGTTTCAACATTTAATTGGTCCTTTTTTTTTCGTTTTAGGTCTAGTTCATCCTGAAGCAAAGTTAAAGAAACAGACCTCTCGAAGTGTACCACCTCCCAAACCAAAACTGAAAGAAAAAGTAAGAAAAGTGTAAACATTTTGGGTCAATAGTTAATGTCAAATGCGATAGTACAAAAATTCTTCCAACATTGATTTTTCTGTCCTCAACAGCCACTCAAAACTGACAGCAGTACTTTAAACTCCCAGAGCACTCCTTCGACTGGGGACACCACCGAGCAGAAAGTGGCCTGCGATGGAGTGCATCGAATCAGAGTAGATTTCAAGGAGGATTATGACATTGAGAATGTCTGGGCGATGGGTGGTCTCAGCATTCTCACCTCTGTGCCAATCACCCCAAGGGTGGTATGCTTTCTTTGTGCCAGCAGCGGTAACGTAGAGGTGAGCATCAACTCTGAGCAATTGATGGTATAAAGTGATTGTTTCTGTTCTTACGTCTTGTTCTCTTCAGTTTGTTTTTTGCCAGGTGTGCTGTGAACCGTTCCACCTCTTCTGCCTTGGGGAGACCGAACGCCCTCACAAAGAACAATTCGAGAACTGGTGTTGCCGCAGATGTCGCTTTTGCCATGTCTGTGGACGTAAATATCAGAAAAGCAAAGTAAGCCTTTGGTTAATTAATGTATGCAACTAAACGAGCATACAGTGGAGACTTCCTGTGCTTGTGCTTATTGCCTGTATTTTTGAGATATTTGTAGTATCAGGCTGGTTTCACATAGAATGTGTTCACCCCGCATGCAGCAGTGGTGTGGCAAGGTGGAAGAAAGTGTAGGCGGTGCACTCAGAATCTGGTTTATTTTTGGCAAGGCTGAACTTTTTAAAGTGCCAGTAATTGAGGTAGCATACAGACAAGAGTTAACATCAACGACTTTTTTGGTTATGTCAGGGATGTACAAAGTCGTTGTTTTTCAAGTTTGTCTGTCTTTCATACTTTAGTATAATTAACAGAGAAAGATTAAAAAAAAAGATCTGTATGTGCTGTGTTTCAATTTTCAAGCTTTATTTAGATATTTCCTTTAAGAAAGAAAAACAAATCCAGACACACTCATGAAAATATGTGGTTCATCCTGTTTTACTCCAACTTCCTGTGGCTCAGCTTCCCATGACTAGTGCAGATTATATTTGAAGATGTCTCTAACGCTGTTATTACTAGTCAAAAACAGTTGTTTTTCATCGTTGGATATTTGACTAGGCACTAGTACAATGTCTAAGTACCCTTCCTAGTGAAAATATCTTTAGAGATATTTGCAATTGTGACCAGCAGATAAAAGAATTGCAGATATCTATAATGTACAGTAAGACTAGTCAATTAAACATTGATATTTTCACGTTCTGACAAATCGCAATTACATTGTATCTTAATTACAATTGCAGCTTGTCAAATAAATGTTATCTGTATCAAATCATCTGTATTTGGAATTGTGATGTTAAAATAAAGATGGTAGCATGGAAAGGGTATTAAATGTTTAAAGGGCTTAGCATTAGGGGTGTAACGGTTCACGGTATGTATTGAACCGTTTCGGTACGGCCTGTTCTGTTCGGGACACTTGCGTACCGTTTCGGTATTCGGTATTTTTATTAAATGATATAAATGTATTATCAGCGCGATATTAAGCGCAGCGCAACAATGTTCCTAGGCGAGTTTCCGCACGGACGCTATTGACTGGCGAGAATCCTATCAAAAGCGAAAGAGAAGCCAGAGCTTGAAGACCCCCTCACCTCACTGCGGTCTCGTGTTTGAGAACACTTTCGCTTCTCTGTTAAAAGACATAACGGGGATAGACGAGTGGATAAATTTAAAGTTGTATGCCGACATTGTTCCACGGAGATAGTTTCCGCACGGACGCTATTGACTGACGAGCGCGAGAATCATATCAAAAGCGAAAGGGAAGCCAGAGCTTGAAGACCCGCTCACCTCACTAC
>SRMA01026983.1:167160-225810 GCA_007224835.1 Danionella cerebrum
TGGCTATTATTAGTAATGTAGTGACAATGTTACTGGCTATTACTAGCAATGTAGTGACAATGTTACTAGCTATTATTAGTAATGTAGTGACAATGTTACTGGCTATTATTAGTAACGTAGAGACAATGTTACTGGCTATTATTAGTAATGTAGTGACAATGTTACTGGCTATTATTAGTAATGTAGTGACAATGTTACTGGCTATTATTAGTAATGTAGCGACAATGTTACTAGCTATTATTAGTAATGTAGCGACAATGTTACTAGCTATTATTAGTAATGTAGTGACAATGTTACTGGCTATTATTAGGTCAATGTTACTGGCTATTAGTAGTAATGTAGTGACAATGTTACTAGCTATTATTAGTAATGTAGTGACAATGTTACTGGCTATTATTAGTAATGTAGTGACAATGTTACTAGCTATTATTAGTAATGTAGTGACAATGTATTAGTAATGTAGTGACAATGTTACTAGCTATTATTAGTAATGTAGTGACAATGTTACTGGCTATTATTAGTAATGTAGTGACAATGTTACTGGCCATTATAAATAATGTAGTGACAATGTTACTGGCTATTATTAGTAATGTAGTGACAATGTTTACTGGCTATTATTAGAAATGTAGTGACAATGTTACTGGCTATTATTAGTAATGTAGTGACAATGTTACTGGCTATTATTAGTAATGTAGTGACTATGTTACTAGCTATTAGTAATGTAGTGACAATGTTACTGGCTATTATTAGTAATGTAGTGACAATGTTACTGGCTATTATTTGTAATCTGACAATGTTACTGGCTATTATTAGTAATGTAGTGACAATGTTACTGGCTATTATTAGTAATGTAGTGATAATGTTACTAGCTATTATTAGTAATGTAGTGACAATGTTACTAGCTATTCTTAGTAATGTAGTGACAATGTTACTAGCTATTATTAGTAATGTAGTGACAATGTTACTGGCTATTATTAGTAATGTAGTGACAATGTTACTGGCTATTATTAGTAATGTATTGACAATGTTACTGGCTATTATTAGTAATGTAGTGACAATGTTACTGGCTATTATTAGTAATGTAACAATGTTACTAGCTATTATTAGTAATGTAGTGACAATGTTACTGGCTATTATTAGTAATGTAGTGACAATGTTACTGGCTATTGTTAGTAATGTAATGACAATGTTACTGCTATTATTAGTAATGTAGTGACAATGTTACTGGCTATTATTAGTAATGTAGTGACAATGTTACTGGCTATTATTAGTAATGTAGTGACAATGTTACTAGCTATTATTAGTAATGTAGTGACAATGTTACTAGCTATTATTAGTAATGTAGTGACAATGTTACTGCTATTATTAGTAATGTGGTGACAATGTTACTGGCTATTATTAGTAATGTGGTGACAATGTTACTGGCTATTATTAGTAATGTAGTGACAATGTTACTGGCTATTATTAGTAATGTAGTGACAATGTTACTGGCTATTATTAGTAATGTAGTGACAATGTTACTGGCTATTATTAGTAATGTAGTGACAATGTTACTGGCTATTATTAGTAATGCAGTGACAATGTTACTGGCTATTATTAGTAATGTAGTGACAATGTTACTGGCTATTATTAGTAATGTAGTGACAATGTTGCTGGCTATTATTAGTAATGTAGTGACAATGTTACTAGCTATTATTAGTAATGTAGTGACAATGTTACTAGCTATTATTAGTAATGTAGTGACAATGTTACTGGCTATTACGGTATTACTAATGTGGGGGCAATGTTGCACTGGAACAGTGATGGTGATAACGAATGGTGGACTTTAGAATGATGAGTGGGGGCAAAGAAAAACATTACAGCCTTTTTTTTTTGTTACTTTTACTGTTTACTGTCTGTTCATGTTACATGTTTGGCTGTTAACTTTTACACAGTTGATATAAAATATTTTACAACAGTATTTGGTTCAGAATCTTTTTTTTCTGGATTTTCCTCTTTAAAATTTGGGTGCGTCTTATGAGCCGAAAAATACGGTAACTTTTGTGCTGGTGCACCTAAGAAAAAAATTTAGGCGCACCAGTGCAAAAAGTTAGTCTAGAGCCCTGCTCATTCTTTGAGGTCACCACAAATACTCTCCTCACCAGATCCAGTTTCTCACAAGTGCTCAGCCCCAGAATTGGTTGTACATTCTGTTCAATAATCAGAATCTGTGTCTTTAACATCTGCCCCTTGTGTTTCAGAGTCACCAGGCAACTTCCTTTCACAGGGACATCCTCACCTGTGTATCCTGACACTTTCACTTTTGTGGAGTGAATTTTGCTTTTAACTTTCAGGGTTTTGTAATCTTCTGCTGACAACAGATTAACTTGAGCACCCGTATCCAACTTGAATGGAATTACAGTTTCATTTATTGTTAATGGTACAATCCATTCAGCTTTATCTGTTCTGTCTGTTTGAACAGAGTCCACAAAAAACTGCTCTGGTTGTTCTTCAACTGTATGCACTTGTCTCTTTGTAGCATCAGTTTTGCAACACTTAGCATAATGATTATTTTTCCCACAGTTATTGCAGATTTTTCCATAAGCAGGACAAGATCGGGGTGCGTGTGTCCCACCACATCTTGTACATTTACTCTTTGATGTTTTCAATCTCTGCTCCTTTTGATTGGTTTGTTTGTACTTGTGTGTTTGCTCTCTTTTCACAGCGTGCACTGTCGCATCATCTCTTTGCAGTTCCTTTGCTTGTGCTCGAGTTAGCTCTGCACATGTTGACTGCTTTCTCCAGTGTCAATGCTGGTTCACGCAATAGTCTTTCCCTGAGACCATTATCAGGAATTCCACAGATTATTCTCTCTCACCAGCGAATCTCTCAAATTCCCAAACTCACAAGTTTTACTTAAAGTGTGTAATTCAGCAAGGTGTTGATCAAAAGTCATTCCTTGTTTCTGATCAGCAGAGAAAAATTTGTATCTCTCAAAAGTGACATTTTTGCTTGGCACAAAGTATTCCTCCAACTTTGCCATGAGAACAGTCAGTGTTAGCTCTTCATCGTCTATTTGGAAGCTATTATATATATCCAGTACATCTTCTCCTATCACATGGAGCAAGATTGACGCTTTAAGGTTCTCATCGTCTCCTCCAGCACCAGTAGCCGCCATGATAAATGTTGAATCTTTGCTTGAAACGTTTCCAGTTATCAGCAAGATTACCAACAAGCTGCATTGATGATGGTGGATTTGTTAAGTTCTCTTGCTGCACTTGTGCACAACACGCAGATGCTTCCGTCTCTCGCGCTCCCTTTTTTTTTGACTTCACTCACCGCGGGATCTTTCTCACTGGCTGTTCATTAAGCACGTCTCCGGTGCACTCCAGTCCCTGTTTCTGACACCATGTTACGCTTTGTTTATTAAGGATGCAACAGACCACAAGCTCGCTGGAATATCTGACTGTTCTCTTTATTGATCAGTGCACACCACCATGACCTACGACGATAACGGTGTTACCCCCTAAATGTCCCGTGCAATACAGACAACCGGAACTATTGTCACCAATCATCACATATATCAACACAGGGCTTGTCCGGGATTTTAACACGGGACCTCTCGCACCTGAAGCGAGAATCATACCCCTATACCAACGTGCCTCGGATGGTGTGGTTTCTTTGGTGTGCCATCTGGAAACAAAACTACAGATGCGACAACAGTGGAAAGTTTAGGTGTTGAACCACAATTAAAGCTGGGCTCACCCAAGAATTGAACCCAGGACCTCTAGTACTCGAAGCGATTTTCCAGACCGCAAGTAACACAATAGTATCAGATCCTCTGTAAGAAACAATGGAAAGTTAGCCAGACACAAGCTTTTGGTCCACCCCCCAGTCCAGTCGGTGGCGGTAATGCACCAGTGCGTTTGCCAACCACCATAAACACCCAAAGAAGAAGACGCTCTCGAGTAACGTGATGGCGTCCGCGAAGAAGGGAAAGGTGCTGATGAAGCAGGAGGATCTGCGGAGACTAATGCGAGAAAAACAACGCGCGGGTGATCGTCAGAAACGTATCGAGTCTCCGTTCGCCCGCTATAGCAGTGCGGGCACACTGACCTGCGAGCTTTGCGACATATCGCTGAAAAGCGCGCTCCTCTGGCAGACGCACACGCTGGGTAAACACCACCGAGGGAAGCTCGCGGAGCTAAAGGGCGGAAAGCCGAAGAAGGAGGTCCAGGAGCTTGAGCTGAAGCGCGGAGCTCCGGGATTGCCCTCCTCATCATCGGTGCTGAAGAGAGCCGCAGAGCCAGAGAGAACCTCGGGGAAACCAGCCAAACCGCACAACGCTTCCGGTGAGCACAGCAGCGGACGGTAACGTCGTTACTGCGACGCGGCTAATCTTTAGTCCTCAAATCGAAATTACGCCCACATCTGTCTCCTAAAGGTAGATGTGTTTATGTAGATTAATTTATGCTGCCACTTCTCTACATTTGAGTCTTCCTTTCTTCAAAAATGGATCCATGGCTTCTTAATTGCGTCTGGAAAAAGAAAACACTATTAATACATGTCAGGAATCTTAATCCAATACACCCGGTAAACGTTGTTTCAATTTTCTTGACTTTAGCAACCCTTAAGTGGATAAACCTTAAAAAAGTCCACTTCTTTCATATGCAATTTATGAAATGAAACTAAATTATTCCGTTTTCATAAACAAATGCTAAACAAAAGCAAAACGTAACCCCACAAACAACAATAAGAAACTTTATTTAAACTCAATTATTCAACAAAAGGTTTCCATTCCAAATAATTTTTAACCACACAGAGTTCTCCTGTTAATCCTGGAGAGTTTACATTTATAAAAAAAATCCTCTGAATAAGGAACTTATTTTCTGTATCAGCTCAAACATCTTCTATGTGCACGTCTTGTGATGAATCCGTCCTTTTCGCAAACAACTGTGTTGCTTTGGATAAAAGTGTCTGCTAAATGTATAAATGTAATGGAGAGTTTGCAATTATTGCTGATGCTGTTCCACTGTTCAGTGTTTAATGTGTTCTGACTGAAATAATGTTTGTTATTATCTGCAGTCCATGAGAGAGCCACATCCAGGGCAAAGGGAAGTATAAACCGTGGTTTCGTTTCAAAAGGGACTTTTTCGGTTTATTTGGATACAATAAAAGAATTACAAACCTGTGATTTGACCAAATCTGTGCTGATGTTTCAGTCATCTGCCTAATTTTCATTGAAGCATGTGTCTTGCTACGTGCAATATGTGCAAGAACCTCTCACGGAAACAAACCTGCTTGAAAAGATCGCAGCCTGTCCACAGATCCACTCAGACTGAGCAGGGAACAGAATCCCCAAGTCTCTTCGTGTCCTCTACACAGAAAACACCACAAACAGAGGCTATATCGGTGTTGGATGATTTTTATGACCAAGTGTTTTGTTTTAAAGGTGCAGTAAAAACAAGGGCCGACCGTAACATCTACGTCTGCCCAGCCATTTCCTTGTTTATACATACACATAACCTTTTCATTTTCTTTGGTTTCTGAATAGAGAATGGCACACATTTGTCGTTGGTGCATTTTCGTGCTGTGCGAGCAGCCAGTTTGCATCCGAGCATCCCACCGTACAGGGTGAACATGAATCTTGAGCTCTTTTCACCTGTACAGGCTGTATTGTTGCTACAATCACACGGTTGGTGTAAACATTAAGTGATTTGCATAAGTTGAACATTATTCCCTGTTGTATTTAATTTAGCGGGAAACAGGGTGATGTCTATTTTTTTATTTGTGTTTGCAATATTGGGGGCTGTACTTTAGCCAGATCTTTCCCTTCGTTTGCATGTTTTGTAAGTGATCTCCTGTAATCCACGTCTCATTGAGTCTCTGCTGTGTGTGTTCAGGAGCATGTGAAGACCAGAGGTCAACAGCTGGTCAAGCATTGGTGCTGCTGGCCGGACACTACGAGGATGATGAGGATGAAGGCTCAGACAGCAGCAAGACCCCGGTCACAGGTGCCACTCTCCCACTGGATTTCTTTGACAGCGATTTCTCCAGCTCTGTGGTGGAGGCAGACATACAGGGAACAAAGAAGAGCACAAGAACTTCCTCAGAGCCTCCTCGTTGCGCCTCCGAGCCTCCTTTACCCGAGGATCTCCCCCAGGAGTCACACGAGCGGCAGGCGGAAGCACAGCTGCCGGAGGGCTTCTTCCAGGACCCGGAGCGTGATGCACGTGAGCGTGGGGCAGAGCTTCCAGGCGCGGCACAGGAGCGGGAGTGGATGCTCTTCCGAAAAGAGATTCGGCAGCTGAGTGAGGCCTCGGAGGCTCTGGAGCTGGAGATGGATGAGGAGCGGCGGGTGGAAAGACAGATCCTAGAGACAGAACAGCAGATTCACTGCCTCCAGAGGGTGCAGCAGCTGAGGGAGCGAGGGGAGGACAGGAGGCGAAGGAGGAAAGCGGAGATGAGGAGGTGCTTTTCCTCTTCTGAGCAGACAATAGGATTTGGCATGGGAGCCAGTTGTGGTCAAGAGATTGATGTGTGTTCTCTCTTCACAGCTCTAAAATGAGAGATGGAGAGGGTGTAAGGAGCTGGGGAGGACGGGATGAGGACCATAATGAAAAGGAGGATGAAGAGGAGCTGATGCATGTACTGACTCAGGACTGGAGATCCAAGGGAGTGCTGGCCTGAGGGGGTTCGTTCAGTCCATTCATGTTATGGTTTCATCCATTAGAACAGCGCTGGTGTGATTTCGAAACAGGTGGCTTTTTGAACATGGCTCCTCCCCTTTAGTCAGAGGTTTACAATAGACTCTTACCTTCTATATAAAATATGCTGCGTGTTTATATCCTCGCAGCTATAGGTGAATTCTCCACCTTTCTCTGATTACAGTTTGTATGGTATTTGATTTCATGAGTAGTAGAATAGTAGATTGTTCTCTCTTCTGGTGTAATTTAAATAAAGAAAGCAATTTAAAGATTAATTGTGTTTGCGAATGTGGTTGTTTTTCTTAAAACGCAACAAAAAAAATCTACAGTAACAACATTCATTCCATGTTGATCTGTATGTATGATGCTTCTTTGAGACAAGGCAGTCAGACTCCGCCTGCTACCAATGACTGTTAAAATGTGACTTTAAATAAATAACAGAAAAACACACAAGTAATCACTTTCATACGTAGTGCCGTAATGTTTTCTGCATCCGTTCCACCTCCTCCGACACGTCGCTTCACTCAAGGTAAGGTTTCACATTTGTGTAAGTATTACGTATTTTGCTTGTGTTCTTTTATTATCATTTATTACGATAATAACAATGTGTAGAAGAAACGTTGAAGAAAACGTTACTTGACTTTTCTCCGGTTTTCCATTTTTTTTTCATCTACTTATACCGTTGTTTCTGAGAGCCGTTGCACGGATTAGGCGTTTTACATGTAAAACTTGCTTCAAGATACGAAATGTTCGAGATACGAATGTCACCCTGGAACGGATTAATTTCATATCTCATAGTACCACTGTACTGAACAATTGATTATTTTTTTTCATAATTGCACCGTTGATTGTCGCATAAATGTGTTCTTTTTTTACTGTAGTCCTGTCTGGCTTAAAAGCCATCACATGGGGGAGTAGGTGCTTTGGCTGAGCTGGACAGTTTTTTTTTTTTTTTTATCTCCAGGGGAGTAAGCACCTGGTGTGGTGTTTCCTCCTCTGGATAAAGCCAAGAATTTATGTAGTTATTTACTTATTTTTCCCCCTGGACCAGTTTGCACTAATTACATCAGGACAGCAGGGTGTTAAAAGGAAAAGGGGCAATGTATGAGAGATGTAGGTGAGGGGGAAAGATTCAGGAGTGGGAACAATACCATATCAGCTTGTTTTTGCAGTTTGTACATACCCACACACATAAACATCTATACTCACACACACAGTTAATGAACAAAGCTGGATAATGATCACAGATAGGGAGTGAATCGAGTCATACACGTTACACATAGACATATTACATAAATAACTGAATGTTGTTTGAAGTGCCTAAGACAGGAAGTCTAATCGACAAGCAGCAACCGAACGCCGCAGGTGTAATACCTAGCGCTGCCTCAGGCCAAGCACACTTGAGCATTGGAGAAGAAGAGGTGTGCGTGCAGGTGGTGTTCAGTAAAGCTGAAAGAATATTCAAATTTTTACTTTTTTATTAGTTACCCAGTGTTACAGGGAACCTAGTCCGAAAGCTCGGTTACAGTCTATTGATAATTTCTTCTTAACGACAATATCGGTCATTACTGGCATTTCACTTTAGTGTTTTTCATTTTGTGAAATAATTGAAAATAAGTTACTAATAAAAGAATGATTTTAAAACGATTTCAGTAAAAAAAATTGTAAAAAATAATAATAATATAACAAATTGTGAGCGAGCTAAAATTCTGTAAAATAGTCACAAATATTGCATTGTAATCACTGTTAACCTCCGAGCAGAAGCACACGATCATTAAAAACAGCTTTTATTGGTGATGGAGTTGCAGAGGTATGGAGCACATGATCCCACCCGATCTGCTCGTCAAATCTTCATCTGCTCGTCAGTCCCGGTCTGGTTCTGCAGAAGCACACACAGAAGAGCAAATGCATCTTTGAGTGTGTAGAGCAGAGCTGCAGAAACATGTTTACTCTGTATGATGCAGTGCTGTGTATTGATGTATCGATTGCTGATGTGTGACGTTCATGAACGATTCGTTCTTTTTGAACGAGTCTTTAATGTGACTCCTTAGGAACGAGTCGTGTCAGAAAGGAATTCGTTCAGTGGCGCATCCGCAACAACCTTGTGTAACCCGCTCATCAATAGTGACAAAAGAATGAAAGAACCCAAAGGACCCGAATAAAATACTAATCTTTTCTGTTTCCGTATGGCTCACACGGCATTGCTTAACATTACGGAGCGGTCATGAGCCGGAACCAGTTGAACCAGTGAGAAGACCAGTTCTTTTCCCAAGTAACGCCTGGCATTCACTCCAAAGAGTTCAATTTTAGTCTCATCAGACCAGAGAATTTAGTTTCTTGTGGTCTGAGAGTCTTTCAGAAGCCCCCAGGAAGCAAATTCCAGGCGGGCTGCTATGTGCCCTTTACTAAGGAGTGGCTTCCTTCTGGCCACTCTACCATACAGGCCTGATTGGTGGATTGCTGCACAGATGGTTGTCCTTCTGTAAGGTTCCTCTCTCTCCACAGAAGAACGCTGGAGCTCAGACAGAGTGACCCTCGGGTTATTGATCACCTCCCTGACTAAGGCCCTTCTCCCCCGATCACTCCACACCACGTCCTGGTGGTTCCAAACATCTTCCACTTAAGGATAATGGAGGGCACTGTGCCCATTGGAACTTTTTCTGTAACCTTCCCCAGCCTTGTACCTTGAGACAATCTTGTCTTGGAGGTCTACAAACAATTCCTTCGTCTTCATGCTTGGTTTGTAAGGTCAGAAAATCTTTTTCCAAATTGTCATTATGGGGTATTGTGTGTAGAATTTTGAGGAAATAAATGAATTTAATCCATTTTGGAATAAGGCTGTAACATTAAAAAAATGTGGAAAAAGTGAAGCGCTATGAATACTTTCGGCACTGTTTTAGCCGAATCATTTGTCGACCACACAGCACCCCTGAAACTCAGCAGGTGCCTTAACACCACAGTTTTGAAAAACCCAAGGACAATGAATGTAGTCAGCTGTAAATTATCGATGGCAGGTTTGCATTGAAAGAGGAGTACAAATGTTCACTTCTGCGAGATGGGGATTCTTGAGGGAGCAGCACAGAAGTAGATGGTTGCTCGGATGCTCCTCAACCTTATCATTTTGGCCTCTAGAGATAATTTTTAACAATGCGCGGAATACGTGTAAGGCTATGTTACTGGAGCCCACTCAAGTCACAGGGGAATTCGAACAATACTTTCATTTTACAGCATTTACAAACACGTCACGTCTGCTAGCAATGAACAGAATGCACAGGAGCAAAGGACCACCATTTATATTTTTATGTACTGTGACGGAGGTCCATTTCAATCATCGCGGTCCTGGCGCAAAACACGAACACCTGGCACCCGCCATCACAGGAGGATCGGGAACAGGCGCGCCTCATCAGCGCGGCAGGATAAGAGAGAGCAAACACTGCCAGAGCGAGCTTGATCTCCGAAGAAGTGCAGCGGCTAACGTCTCTCTCTCTCTCTCTCTCTCTCTAGCAGACAGCCCGTAAACTCCAGGAACGGCACTGCTCAGAAGCCCCGATCCTCCTGGAAACCACTTCATGAACGCCACTGGGAATCTCACAGCCACGAGAAGAGGAAGGAGACGACACGCACACCGAGCACTCACAGAGACTTTTTATTATCACGGGAAATATAATTTAATAAATTCACCCTCCGGGGATATTTTCTGTTTACAACCTTGTTGTGTGGTCCCTCTCCTGCGACAGTACATCTCTTAAAAATATTAGGTAATAGAAAGGAATCCTTTGAGCATTCAAATAACTCTTTCAAAAGGTGATCCTGCTGATCCCAGAGCCATTTGACTGCAGGATATGAATCACAACAGTACGCTCACGCACATTTCTACCACCACAACACATTCAGACACGTGTTTGGTTAGTTCCTGGATGGAACCAGATCATCAGATCACATCCCGTCATACAAAATACAAAAACCATGCTGCGTGCAAATGGCCCCAAAAAAACTGAAGCTGAACTTATGAAATGAACATGTTTCAAAATAAAGTAAATGTTTCAGGTGACAGTCTTCAGCAGAGAGAGGCTGATGTTTACGTGTTAAATCAATGTTCTATGAGCTGCTGAGTGTTGTACCTCTGTTACTCTGTGCAGTCAGAAACCGTGGTCGGCGAGGCTCTGTTGAACCTAGATGCAAGCCAGCATTAGCTAAAAGTAATCGTATTAGCATTGTGTCGCTAGCTTAACCTACCAGTGGTGCTGTTTTCAGGAATGGAGAGCGCGCGACGAAGACTCTGAATCTGATTACTGCACCATGACTGCACCTCCTGAAACAGAGAGAGATAAAGACTGATCCTGGTGTATCGGTGAGCTGAATTCTACTCACTTTAAAAGAGTGTAATAGAGTTATCCCATGAAACCAGTGCTGTAAGTGACCCGGTATTATGGATGAGCTGTGTGATGGAAACAGTGTTTTTGTTCTGTTAGCTCACGTGATCGACGGCACACGACCCTGCAAGTTTATTGCTGAAATGTAACTGTACATGTGATGTATGTGAATCCTTCAATAAAAATGTTTTCAGGAAACCTGAAGAAAAACAACAATGCTGCCTAAGTTCTGAATGACGGGAATCTGTTGAGAAAATGTGCAGATAAAGATCAGATCACAAAAGAGCTAAAAATAATTAGGACATGCGGTGGAGGAGGAACTCAAGTTGTGATAACTCATAAAAGTAAATATGGATGGCATTAAAGGAAATATCAGAGGAGACGTCAGTCATCCAGAGCAGGGATAAAAAGAGATGGAGAATCTGTTATGGTTGAATTTGAAGACGAATCATTATCAAATAAAGTGTTCCTGGGGTTTGTTAGCTACCTTGTAAGGATCTTTGTGCCAAAAGTGATGAGACGCTTCAAGTGCCAAATATTTGGTCACAACATGCAAATGCTAAGAGCAAAGAAGATGTGCAAGGTGTGGAGGTGATCATGGTTAACATGGAGTAGGAGTACAGCCAAAAAATGGAGGATATGACACGTACAAAAATGACAAAGGACATCATATGCAGAAGCAGCTGAGATATCTAAAGATCAACCTGTTGATAAAAAGATAGAGCCACAGTTCCTAAATGACAAGCAACGACACCTTTATAGCAGCAACGGTGAATAGTACTGCTGGAGTTAAATAAAAAACATGATCAAATTTAACTTGTTGTCAAAGCAGCAGCCAATCACTGGGACCAGCAGGGCTAACATGGGAAGAGGTTTATTGCAAACAGACAGATCACGATCATCCAGGAAACAGACCAATCTCTCTCTTCCACCAAGCCTTCTATTACTCTACCATTTGCGTCTGTGTGAGATCCTCCCCATATTGTGCTGTGCCCATTAAAATATCCACACCTACTTCTTCTTAATGTTTGAATCTTGTATTCCTGTTCTTCCACCACAGAGAATTCCTTATCGCTTTCAGTCAGTCAGATTCTAGAGGTGTGAAAGCACCCTAATATTCAAGAGATGGCGCAAAAAACCCAGAAAAAGGTACGGCAGGATTTGGAATAGCAATTTATCAGTATATACAGCAGAAACTAGTATACTAGAGACAGAGACAGGGTTAGAATTAATGTTTATTTTAAATAATAATATTTTCTTCCTTCAAACTTTGCTTTCGTTAAAGAATCCTCGGTTTGTAGCAGTTACAGCGTTGCAGATCTTCGGCTTCTAGCTGTTGATGTTTTGAGGAAATCTGGAGTAATTCCACCCCACACTTCTAGAAGCTCCTCCCACACATTGGATCGGCTGGATGGGCACTTCCTGTATAACATACAGTCAAGCTGCTCTCACAACAGCTCAACGGGGTTTAGATCTGGTGACTCCATTACAGATAGAAGAGGATTTGCTGTAAATAGTTCTTGCACAGTTTGGACGTGTGCTTTGGGTCATTGTACGGCGTGCCTTCCCATTAGACTCTGACCAATGTCTGTGTTCTTTTGCCCGTATTAATCTTTTTCTTTTATTGGCCACTCTCCCCTGAAGGCAGCATCCCGGAGTCTCCTCTTCACTGTAGATGTTGACGCTGGTGTTTTATGAAGTCTTCTTACTCAGTTGGGCAGAGGGGGCTCCCACTTCTCTTTCTACTCTGGTGAGAGGATGTTTCTCTGAAGCGAGTAGTACACACCGTTGTACTTCTTCTGCCACAAACACATTGTACCATTAGACGCTGAAGTGATGGCTGCTGGAAATGGGCCTCTATACACAGATAAAGATATTGCACCAAAAACCAGATGTTTGCTGCTAGAATCGTCATGTACCAAAAATAACACTGTATAGAGTGTATTTCTGATTATTATTATTAATGTTTTTCCTTCAAAAATGAGGAAATTTGTCCCCGTAAATGGTAGTGTGTATATATGCATACAAACACACACCTGGATACATATATGGCTCTGATAACATTAAATAAATCGAACATAATGTTTTATAGGCATTAGTTTAGGCAGTCTTATTATGCAAAATCAACTTTTCTGACATTCCTCGCATCTTTTAGTGTTGTTACCTCGTTAAAAACAAGCCTCAAGTTTTAGTCTGAATCTTAAATGCATGTTTGTGTAATCCTGGATTCCTTTTTTGTGAGCTGAAAACGGCTCAGAACAGCAGACCCGCACTGAAGTGTTTTCTGTCGATTATAATGTAACAGGCGTTAGGGTTCCCTGATCTTCAATGTTCACTGTGAAACATCCCGATGGACAATGACGTCGTCCCAATCCCCAACTTAGATTTCAAACAGTCCCAACGTAACAGAGAGCATTGCTGCTTAATAAATGGCGCCGCAGTGATATTAGCGATTATGCTAACCAACCCAGCACCGCCACAACACCATTAATCCATTAAAAATGTCAATGAAACACCATGAGAAAGAATACACACATTCCCAGTTACAACCCCCTGCAATATTTGCATGAATAGATCCAAACTTTGTTTATTAACTTTTATCTCACAGAAACAGCACGAGAGTTAGCATACGTAGACACTGGACTGCATGTAGCATGTCGTTATTTCTACATGTTTATGGTGGATTCATTGGTTTGAGAAGACTCTCACAGAACTCTGCGATGCACTTTGAACTTCATTAATGTCTATTTCCAGGGACAATCAGAAAACACTTTCATTTGAACAACTTCATGCCATTCTATTTGACTGGCAGCCATTACCCATGAGTCCTGAACTAAAAGCATTTTTTCCGAAAACACGGCTGTGGGATGAACATGGGTAAACGGTGTGTCCTGCAGAGGCAAAAATTATAAGGTGATTCAAAGACATTTTTTACGATTAATATTGTGGATTCATTCGCTTGCGAAAGTGATGAGACTTGCGCAGAATGCACTTTGAACTTTGGATGTCCCTTTCCAGTCCGGGTGTAACTTCATGCCATTCCATTTCACTTGAGACTGACGGCCATTATGCACTTCATTACCCATGATTCCTGAATGTAGAAATAACAACACGCCTCACGCAGTTCAGTGTATGTGTATGCTAACTCGCTCTTGTGCTGTTTGCATGAGATTAAAGTTAATGGACAAAGTTTGAATCTATTTCATGCAAATATTGTGTGAATAGACATTTCACATTGGACATCATCGGTGCCAAAATTGCTTTACATTGCCAATCCTAGCGCCGATATCTTACCGGTATCGGTTACGAGAGCAGGAAATTATCGATTGTTCTTATTGTTCGCCGGCGATACCATTTGCAGATCAATTTTTAAATGCTGATAAAACTGGAACTACATCAGATAGAGCAATAACTCTTATTGCAATGAAACAGACACATTTAGACTTCCATATGAAGTACAAAACATACCTCATAGAACCGTTTTTTCCACGAGTTGGTGTGTATAAAATAAGTAAAAAGTAGAGTTGTTCCGATTCCGATACCAGTATCGAAAATGCTCCCGATACCACAAAAAAATCTGGCGTCGGTATCGGCAAGTATTTGAGTCCACGTACCGATCCGATACCATTTTCCTAAACATAACCTAGTTATGCTAGCTTTGCTTATTGCTGCAAAGCGGAAATCAATTCTTCTTCGCTGCTCAGGATGCAAACACAGGAAGTTGTGTTGCCACAAGCAACCAATGAGAAGGACAAGCCGCGCCAGACGCAACAAACATTGGAAGCTTCATTCAAACAAAGCGAAAAGTTTACACAAGACGAGCAATAAAGATAACCGACAGGATTATCGAGTTTATTGTACTGGATGACCAGCCACTGTCAGTGGTCGAAAACGTGGGCTTTGGCCACTTAATTGAACATTTGGAGCCCCGGTACAGTTTGCCTGGTCGCCAATATATCTCCGAAACAGCGCTCCCTAAATTATATGAGACAGTGCGTGAACACATTTCATGTAAACTAAAGGACGCGCAAACTATCAGCTTCACTACTGACATTTGGAGCTGGACACAGTGACGGCGTCACCTTTTACTCTTCAAAGTGCAGTGCTGCAGAGTTTCGCGGCTCGCACACTGGCAAGTCTATAGCTGAATCAGTCAAGGGTATGCTTGTGAAGTGGAATATTTCTGCATCCCGTGTTAATGTTATTTTGCGCGACAACGCAAGCAACATGAAAAAGGCGTTCAGATGAAGATATTTCATCATCACATTGTAAAAGTGATAAATTCCCACAATATTACCCGCGAACCATGGCGTGAGGTCATCTTCCTGGGACTTTTACAGCGGCAAAAACCACACAGGGGTGAAGAAAGTGCTGACTGTGTGGTAAATGCAGTCCCTTCTGAGGGCCCCTGTGTGAGGCGTGTGAAGTGCATTAGGATGTTTCACAAGTCCTTCCACAGCTCCTGAGTGCAGTACTGTTGCACTAGTAATAGCTTGAATAGTCACTAGTTTGGGATTTTATAGCATTAAATATATTTAGAAATATATACATACTGCCTGGTGCATGTTGTGTTCTCCTGTTCTGAAGTTTCACCCCAGCAAAAATGTTTTTTCTTTTTTGTTATTTATTCCACTGTTTATTGCTAATGTTGTTTAAAACAAAGCTATGGTCAAAAGCATCCTAGAAACATTTCTTTTCAATGTGCAATTTGATCGCTCAGTTGTAAATAGTTTATTGTGATGTTCATGGTATGTTTTCTGCAAAATTTGCATGTTGTTCATTTTTGTCTAACTTTTAAATTTTAGTGTTTCTCAAAAAACAAAGCAATGAATTCACTCAGAATAAATTTGATGTTGTTCAAAAACATTTTGTGCAACTTTTTTTACATCTACAATTTTAAGGGAAACAGTTATGGCGTGTCTGTATTTAGAAAAAATATGTGGAGAAAAAAAACTATTTTACATTTTTTTTTGTTTTGACACTTTCTTCAGTTAATATTTAACTATTTATATTATTAAAATCTAGGGTCATATTGATGTAGAGCAAATAAAATACTCAAAAAAAATGGCACCACAGCAGGTACAAATGTAAAATATGATTCTATGGCAGGTCATAAAGGAGGGTTAAAAGGTCTGAATTCGTGCTTGTAAAATGAAACAAACAAAACATTTCCACCATATTTGCAAAAAAACAAACATAAAAAATCCTACAGTATGATTTTTCTGAATGTCTCTTGTAGTTGATATATATCTCTCTTGTTAAGAGAGAGAACTTACCCAATTGTTGACCAACTAAATATTTTTTTGCCCCCACTGTAGTTGACTAAACAGTTTCTTGTCAAACTATTTTAAACGCAGTTTTTGTTGCACAAAAGGTTTCTTTCATTTTAAACACAGATTTAAGAAATGCCTGGCTCTGGTCGTCTCTCTCTGTTGTACCTGCTTGAGGCTTTCTCTGCTGCTGCTGCTCAGTGGATTCTCTTCAGTCTGCGATGGAACAGAAACAACAAGGTTACACACATGCACAGAGAGAGAGAGAGAGAGAGAGAGAGAGAGAGAGAGAGAGATAGAGTGAGAGAGCGAGCAAGTGAATGACCTGAGGGAGTGCTCTGCTGTTCTGATCCTGGGGTGCTGCTGGAATCTGAGAGATATCATGCTGCAGGCTGGTCACCGAGCTGCCAATAGAAGCCACACTCTACACGCAACACGTGAAATCAGTACAGGTCTCTGCACAAAGGTGGACACACACACACACACTCTCTCTCAACACTTTCACCTTCTGCAGCTCCTCCAGTGTGTGTGGAAGAGCCATGAGGTCTGCAGCCGATCTGATGTTGCCCTTCAGTCTGCTGATGGAGGAGTCCAGAGCGCCAAGCTGAACACACGCGCACACACACACACGCACGCACACACACCCACACACACACCATAGGTTTGCTTCCCCACACAAGAAATCAATTCTCAAAAAATTAATGATTGTCAAGTTCTTCAAGGACTTTGACCAAACTGCCCAAACTTGAAAAAGGCCGTCACATCTTGAGAAATGAAATTTGTACTCAAAGCTCTGAATTCCACAAACATTGGTTTTATTTGTGGGCCTGTTCCCAGGACATGCCAGGGCTTAGGTTATAAACCTCTACAAACAAACATGACAATAAATGTACAAACAATCAAACAAAGAGCATCCACATATTTGAAAGAGTCTCTTTCCTACCAGTGGTCCTCTCAAGATGTGAGCTTTGGTCTCTCCTCTATTTGCTGTTGGACTTCTTTGTATATTGTTTGGTTCCTTTTTTACAAACCAAAACCCTCATGCTCTTTAATGAGACACCTGGTCACAGCAGAGGTGTCACATGGGCACCAATAGCCAATCAGCTTCTTCCTTTTTTTTTAAATGAACCCAGACTGATTCAACAATGTGAGCACCATGTTTACACCGGCACATGTTTCGCACCAGAGACAATAGCTTTTCTGTACTCTATACAAGGGGTGTAATGTTACGCTAAAATCGTATTCGGTTCGGTACAGTGTCTTGGAGAGTTCGGTTCGGTTAATTTTCGGTACAAATCAATAAGAGCTTACAAAATCTTTATTTTGAAAAGCTGCCAATACACAATAGAATTCTTGCATAAAATAAATAAAAGTGACACATTTGGGTGATCTTTTAAATAAATTGCACTCTTTTTAAAGAAAAGCACATTTTTAAATAAAAAATTAAATACTGTAACTAGTTAGGACCTGAAAACTTTTAACACTGGCAACAGCTTCAGCTTGTAACTCAACAAAACTAACTATTCAAGTTTTAAGTTTTTGGCTAAAAAGATTAACCCATCCACATTTTCTGAAGAGAGCACAGATCTGGTTGCAGTGACAATATCTCCAGCAGTAGAAAATGTTAGATGTGTTGCCTGCCCGATCTCCGTGGAACAATGTCGCCATACAACTTTAAATTTATCCACTCGTCTATCCCCGTTATGTATTTTAACAGAGAAGCCAAAGTGTTCCCAAACAGGAGACCGTAGTGAGGTGGGAGGGTCTTCAAGCTCTGGCTTCTCTTTCGCTGTTGCCATTTCTCACAGTCAGCTACTCGTGCAGCTCTACTGTGCTTCACTCAATAGCGTCTGTGCGGAAACTCGCCTAGGAACAATGTTCCGCTGCGCTTAATATCGCGCTAATAATAAATTTATATTTTTTTAATAAAAAAATATACAGAAACGGTACGCAAGTGTACCGAACCGAACAGGCCGCACAGAAACGGTTCAATACATCCCCATGAACCGTTACACCCCTACTCTATACTCTTTATGTACTCTGGTTAATTTATCCAGACTAGCTCTGGTCGTTTTTCCCATACTCTCTCTTTCATACCGCTGTTCTATGCCTCACCCTGCTGTGGGTCTGGTTGAGTTTTGCCATTGTCTCTCTCTCTCCATTCTTCATCTCCTGAATCTTCATCTGTTGGTTCTTCAGCTCCTCACTCAGCTTCTGTAGCTCCTGAGACCAAAGCTTCTGGGCCGTCTCCACTGCCACACACAAACATGCAGACAATCCGTCATATGCTTTAGATCACTTCATTACAAGTTATTTAGCATATCTCAACCTCAGCTTTGGAAAACAGACATGGGGCTGCATGCAAATGTTTCTTGTTTGATCACTGAACTGAGGTTTTTGTGTTTTTGCAAACTCAATGCTCAATACTTATTTTAAAATAGCACTTTAGTATTGTGATCGACTGCCACCTATTGGTTTACCATAGACTTTACGGTCTTTTTGACTTTCGTGTGGATGTTTTTTTAACGAACATGTGTGGACAGATTGAAAGCACACCTGTGTTCATGTGGACATGGCATGATTCTCTTTTTTAGACACTAGGAGTTATTTACAATGTAAGTCATGTGGGCCACACTCTTTCTCCTCTAACCACTGAAGAGAAATGTGGTCGGGTTTAATTAGGCAAAACCTTGGTTTTACTTATAAAAGATTAAATAACCACTTTGCCACTCGTCTTAGGGTCCTAAAAAATACATCCCGTCACAAAAATCTAAATACAATTGTTTCACTACTACTCCAAATAAATCTGCAGATGATAAAAAAACTGTTCACAACTATAACTTCGATAATATTCATGTTGAGAATAATAATTATAATAATAATAATAATAATACTGGTGTAATAAAAAAAATAAATGAGCAATTTTGGTCAAATTCTCTGTTTTAAACTAAATGAAACCAAAATACAGTGTGTACAGGTATTTTAACAATAACGAATGGATGGATGTCTCGTCTTCGAAGACACCGCAGTTGAAAGCAGTTTAGGGCTTGTATTAATGTTTAACCTCTTAAGCCCTGAGGCCTATTTTCAGAAAATCCTATACTTTTACTTTTTAAGGCATTTCTCAGCTTTTACAAGGTCAAAACTGCAAATCTTGGTATCAAAATGAAGATAGGTTCTTGGGGAGTGGTGTGGATGAGTTAATTTGACAGTCAAGAACACTGGGTAAGAGTAACTGTTGTTGGAATGGCCCACATGTTTCTTCTAATTACTCCTTATTTTACTTATAACGAAGCAAATAAACACAATCAATTGTAACCACTACATGTCAAGGACATCTGTAGCAAGTTTGGTGTTCATACTACAAGAAACTAATATTCTGTACAGGTTTTGATTGAACAAAGTTCAGGCGTAATCCATGTTGGCACAGTTTGGCACACTTTGGCACAATAATTGAAATATGGAAAAAATCTTGTCCAAAGCTTCAGCTACGTTCATAGTCTTCTTTTCTTGCTTACGGGACATGATTTCAGCAAAAAAAAAACTCCTAAAGAAACGCTGTAAAAGGGGGGTGGAAGCCCATTTTTAGATTAGATTAGATTCAACTTTATTGTCATTATACATGTACAAGTACAAGTACAACGAAATGCAGTTAGGTCTAACCAGGAGTGCAAAAAGCAGCAAGTGCAGGATATAGGTATAAGTTATAAGTTATAGGTGCATTTATAAGAGATGTGTACAGGGAGAAACTATGGATAATATTTACAGATGAAGTACTGTGAGCATAATTACAGATGATAATTAACTACAATTAGAATGTACAAATAGATGAACATAATATACAGCTATTATCTATAATGTAAATTGCAGGTACCGGTAGATACGAACATAATATACAGGTTGCCGTACTGAACCAGGAATTTACAAATAGACATGTATGGATTTATCACAGATTTACAATATGTATATGTGCGATGAAAATGTGTATTTACAAATGGATATGTACAGTGTAATACAAAGAGTAATAAATAGTGCAATGGTAATGGGGAGAGTGTAGAGTGTTTGTGTAGAGTGTTTTACGCCATCTACGTGCGCTTTGCTAAACGTCCCATTCACAGGCGCTTTCAACGTTCGAAATTCCGCGTGTCCCTACCCCCCGACCATCTGTCCAATCCGGGAGCTCTATATATCATTGAAAACCTTTGAATCTGTGGAAGCCAATGATATCCACCATTTTGAGACTGACAGGATCCTCGACGAATCACAGAACGCGGAGTGTGGAGAGACCTGCTCTTACGCACGGGGAGTGTCTCCATATTTCGTCATGTTATGCAAGCACAGAGCTACAGAAAAGAGCCAAAATGGAGTTTCAGCGAAGCTATCATTGTTAGCTTTCATTTAATGTCATGGTTTTGGTGTTTCCGTTTATATTGTGGATACATATCGCACATAAACAAAAACGTGGTCATGAATTATACTCCGGACATGTTGTTGTTTATTTGCATGGCGTTCGAGCTGTGGTTAACGGATATGAAATTGAATTAGATACGTTTTTAGAGGAGTTTCCGCTGAACACAACAGTATTTAATATGTGTGGGTTATTCTCAGGGTTCGTGAGCTATGAGTGAAAATGTAACGCACAAGGGGGCAAGTCCCCGGTACCGGGGACTCTCGGGCTTAAGAGGTTAAACAAACAAAGAACGTAAATGTTTGATTTGAGAGAGAGAGAGAGAGAGAGAGACAGAGAGGGTGAAAGACAGAGAAAGAGAGAGAGTGAGTGAGCAACCGAGTGAGACTTACTGATCTGCATCCTCCCCTTGGTAGACTCCAGCTCCTGTCTTAGAGTGATATGCATCCAGACGAGTCCAGTGCCACAAAAAACACATGCCATCACCAGCAGGCACACACACAGGGGAGTGCAGAGAGAAAGGCACCGCCTGGTTCACAGACACACAGGTCACTCAGATACAAAAATCCCCAGGATGAGCATCCACCACCACCACCACCACACGCACGTAATTCTACTGTGGTGGTATTTAGGGCATGCTACACCGTATATTCACCAAATTTGGTGAAATTTTAGTGTAGCATTTCAGGGTAAAAGAACTGTGACATTTCAAGAAATTTATAAAATATTAGTTTAAAGTTCTAAAGTGCTCAAGAGTGTCTGGCTTCTATTGTGGCTCCTACTATTGGACCACTCCTGACTGGCTCTCTATTGGACGGCACGCAACATGTGACTTCACCCATTCCCGAAGCACAGTGTCGATACCAAACTTCAAAAGTGTTCTGTCAATGTTCAAATATCGTGCTGCAGACTTTATCATGTGGTTGACTTCTGTAAAACTGTGTCCAAAATATTACAATATACAACTGTTCAGAGTAAATAGTTAGTGTACTTGAACCTTTTAAATTGTCAATACCTGTGGTATGGTGAATAATTATTAAATATTCATTTCTGCATAGAATACTACAGTGTTTTGTGATTGTAGTTCATTGAAGACCAGAAGAGGGCGCTATGGTGATTGAGGTTTCACTGGCTAATACATATAGAGAAGTTTCAAGAAATAAAGTACTGTTAACTTATGCAAAGTGTCAAAAGCAAACTTTATTTATAGTTGCAACAACAGCTGTTATGAATATTATGTCAAATTAGTTTTAACTTTAAACAAAAACCAAAGTGCGCCATTTAGGATTAGTTGTTTGTACCCCTCTTCTATTATTAACGCGTTTATGCTAGTGAAAGAACATATGAGAGAGTAAAAGATAAAAAAAATAATGATAAAAAAAGAGTAATTGACACGTGTCATGCGCTGTCCAATAGTCCGAGAGTGCCACTCGAGTGACGTGTTAGAAGTCATGTGGAGCCACGCCCCTCTCAAATTGGTACAGAGTACAGAATGCTACCCAATATTACTTATTATTACTCAAATTGAATGCAATAATAAAAAATAAATAAAAAAAAAACATTTGAATGTGACCATGAGTATACAGAGTAGGAGACAAAAAACGATGATCTGGGACATGTCATACACCTGATACAAGGAGTCTAAGAGATATGTGGCAACCGCCACCTGCTGGACAAACGCTATCCTCGGTAAAAACAAATATATGATTTCTCCACACAGATTGCCAGAATTATGTTGATCCGAAACCTTGCAGTGCTCCTAAACACATTCTGTTATGAGAATAATGTACAGTAAATAAATATTTCTCAAGCTCCTGGAACTCCGCTCGCTGCTGACTGCTTGCGCATGCGCACTCGCGAGGAATCGATTAATCTTCCTTAATGCCTGTGAGGGTGATGACGTATTTTTGACAGTCCTTTCACAGCGCATTTTGTGTTGGTTTGTGCGTGTGACAGAATGTTGTGAAACAATGTTTTATGTGTGTTTGTAAACCGTCGGACTCTGGCATTTTGAAGTTGTACTCAAACACAAACAAGTCGTGCATGTGAATGTGTTGTGCGTAGATCTGTAATCCAATTTGTAAAATAGCACAGAATTACAAACGAAACTTTTCAAAGATGAACAAGTACATGCAAGTTAGTACAAGCACAAAAATTACACATGTACGTTGTGTTTTGACATAGATTTTATTCAGGATTAACCTTTTAATTTTTGAACGAATGTCACAATTGTATTTTTCTAAATGCTGGAGTAATATCTCACTGTATCCTCTGAACACATAGATTTTCATGCCATAAATACTTCCATTTCAGTGTTTTATAATAAGTCTAAATGGATTAGAAATGATTTGTTAAGTTTTGTGATAGTGACGTTTTGTTTATGTAATGTTTTATAATGAACAGCGCACGTTTCTTTAAATCTTTATTAAAATACATTTTCTTACAACAAGGTGAAAAACATGCAAACAGTTTCAGAATGAAGGAGAGAGGGAAAGGAGTTTCGAACCACGGCAGCTACCCCAGAACACCTGAGAGCTGGTTTTGCAGCGAAATTAGTGGCTCAAAATAGTTTGAGGCATGCTTTTACACTCCTACGTTTGAGTTTCTCGCATTTTTGCATCTCTCAGTAACTGCGACTCCCTGCCATGGATCTGTCAGTAACGACAAATAAACGATACATTTGTAAGAGAATGGAGGATGTGAAACCACTTCTCCTAGTTCTTTTTGTTTGATCCTGGGGTTAACTGGCAGCACGTTACAAGCTATATTATTAGCTCATACGGCATTCGTACAGCTCTATAATCAGTTCTATAATCAGTTTGAGACATTTGAACACAAGGAAGACATCGCAGATGCATAAACACATGCCTCAAACAAATTTTAAAATAAAAAGAAGAGCCATGCAGTGAAGTATGAGCTAATAATTTACTAGCGGCTTATAACACGCTGCCAGGATCACAAGGGCAACACGTAGATGTGGGACGGACATTCTTTGTACAGTGGTACCCCGAGATACCAAACTAAACCGTTCCAGGGTGACGTTCCTATCTCGAAGCAATTTTTACATGTAAAACGGCTAATCCATGCAACGGCTTTCAGAAACTACAGTATAAATAGATGAAAAAAATTTAAAAATCAAGTTGAACGTTTCTTCAATCCTTAAATCTACACATTATTATTTTAATAAATGATAATAAAACAGAACAAAACACAAGCAAAATACATAATACGTACACAAATGTGAAACCTTACCTTGAGAGTGAAGCGATGTGTTGGAGGTAGAACGGATGGCAGAAAGCACTACGTATGAAAGTTAACTTTCTCGAGATATTTCACGAATTACTGACACAAACACGGTTTCAAGCATGAGCATAAAGAATCGTGAGCGTGTGAGAAGGGATGGAGAGAGCATGTCACTGGGTTTCTCTAACTTGCGCTACAGCACTTTCCACGTTATAAACGTTATTTCTTTTACGACACCTTTACTCTAACATTTGTTATAGCACGTTATTGGTAATCTATACATAATGTTTCGCTGTGTTGTTGAAGTGTTTTGAAGTGCATCAGACCCTTTCTGAACTGGTAGATAGTAGGGGTGTAACGGTACGCTAAAATTGTATTCGGTTCGGTACAGTGCCTTGGAGAGTTCGGTTCGGTTAATTTTCGGTACAAAACAAGAAGAACTTACAAAATCTTTATTTTGAAAAGCTGCCAATACACAATAGAATTCTTGCATAAAATAAATAAAAGTGACACATTTGGGTGATCTTTTAAATAAATTGCACTCTTTTTAAAGAAAAACACATTTTTAAATAAAAAATGAAATACTGTAACTAGTTAGGACCTGAAAACTTTTAACACTAGCAACAGCTTCAGCTTGTAACTCAACAAAACTAACTATTCAAGTTTTAAGTTTTTGGCTAAAAAGATTAACCTATCCACATTTTCTGAAGAGAGCACAGATCTGGTTGCAGTGACAATATCTCCAGCAGTAGAAAATGTTAGATGTGTTGCCTGCCTGATCTCCGTGGAACAATGTCGGCATACAACTTTAAATTTATCCACTCGTCTATCCCCGTTATGTATTTTAACAGAGAAGCCAAAAGGTGCGTTCGAGCCCATGCTGCGCTGCGCAGACCGATCGTCGAGATTAGCCGAAAGTAGCCGGGGAGGAGCTGAAAACGGAGCCGTCAAGTCGGACACGTTTGAGATCTCGTTGCTTCCTGAAACATGACGTTTGCCTACTTTGTCGCAGATGAACTGGATTACATTTAATGTACCACATTAAAACCACATTACATTAAATTACTGACATTTTAGTTATTCCATAAAAAAATATTACTCAAATATGCAGCTGAATACTATAGTTGGTCTGTATGAAAAAAGGACAATAATAAACTTATGCACAAATCCAATAAAAATAATTTAAGGGAAAAAATGTACTGGAGTCAAAAGATCGTAAACTATTTACGAAATGGCAATTGATTTGTTATGCAATTGTATGGCTTGAAGCACGAAACACACGTGATCATCGTCATGTGGTGAATGTGGCCAATCATGAGAAGCTGTGACGTCATCATATCCTGGCGCAGTCGCTCCTAAAATGCTGCTCTGGCTGAGCAAGCCGGCTGTTATCGAAACGCTCTCGCATTACTTTGATGCCACACGTGAACGTCACGTGGCGTCAGCACCGGTTCAAGTCGGACAGAATTTCTAACCGGCATGCACTACTTCAAGTCAGCCGCCGATCGGTCTGCGCAGCGCCGCATGAAGTCGAACGCACCTAAAGTGTTCCCAACAGGAGACCGTAGTGAGGTGGGAGGGTCTTCAAGCTCTGGCTTCTCTTTCGCTGTTGGCATTTCTCACAGCTACCTGTGCAGCTCTACTGTGCGTCACTCAATAGCGTCCGTGCGGAAACACGCCTAAGAACAATGTTCCGCTGCGCTTAATATCGCGCTAATAATAAATTTATATTATTTAATTTTTAAAAAATCTACCGAAACGGTACGCAAGTGTACCGAACCGAACAATACATCCCTGTGAACCATTACACCCCTAGTAGATAGGAGCGCCAAGACCCGGAAGCGCAATGCGAGGTCTTACAAAGAAGTGGAAAATACAGCAGAACAGCGTGTAGTTGTTCGTGTCTCGGATTTTTCTCCAGCATCTCGAAGCAAAAAATTTCCTGCGAGACCTTTCGTATCTCAAATATTTCGTAACTCGAAGCATTCGTATCTCGGGCTACAGCTGTATTTACTACACCAAACCCTAACACTCGATTTGGGACAATTACCATGAATTTTGGGGCTCCAAATTCGTCTCCTCCCTGCTTGCAGCTGCATTACCGTAATCTCCCTTGTAAGCGGCTGGTTTGTCAAATGTTATTCACATATCCATGAACTTTTGCGGTGAAAAATAGTCTTTGTTTTATTTTCTTGACATTTATGTGTGTTGAATTATTATTTTTATTATTACTACTACTATGATCATCCTATTAATGGTTATTACCTCCCGGCCGCCGCTGCTCCACCGCCAGAGTCGCGGAAGCTCTGCTCGTCGGAGCCGGATTCGGAGGCCTCTGAGGCGTGCTGCTCGCTGCGCAGAAGCCGGTGTCCAGAGGTCGAGCTCGGCCTGCTTCTCCGGCCCCCACCGCCGCCCCCGCCGAGCAGCGCGTCCAGCTCTTTCCGCTTCTTCATCCTCTTCTGCGGGCTCATCTTCATCCTCGTACCCCGCGCATCGGTTCGGACCCAGCTCTACCGTTAATCTCGAGGAGGCACCGAATCGAGACCGTAGCTGCCCGCCAAAGCGCTTTCTGTCTCATAACAAACAAATTATCCACCAAAAAAAGAACATACCACAGCGCTAATAGCCTTTAAATAGTAACAGAAAACAAATATTGTCGTTATGCTGGGACTCGTTTGAGGTAATCCAGAGTTAAACCCTTATCAACACTTCTTCTTCTTCTTGTGAGGTGCCTTCTTGGCTGGTTTTGTGAGCTTAGTTTCCTGGTGCATTACCGCCACCACCTGGCAAGTAGTTTGAACGGTTTATAGAAAAGGGAAGTAACAAAAAGTATACCTACTCAGAATTCCACCTCCCCTAGTCTTGTTTACTTTCTAATGGTTCACGTTGTATACTATCCCCATCTTTTAATTTCTTATCTTGCTTATTTAATTTTAACAACCATTTGAATAATTCGTTTTTCTTTAAATACTGAGGTCTTCTTAAATTCCACAAATATTCTATTTCTTGTCTTTATAAGATATGCGATTATTGATTTATTCGTTCTCTCATTGACAGTATCACACATGACTTGTACATGACCCTGAATTAAACACAAGATCCTATTTAATTGTACATTTGAATCATAATTGTGTGAATGGACTCTTTAAGTTTGAAGGCAATTAATCAATATTTATATTACTGTATTATAACACATCTCTGCCTTTAACGTGTGTACTAAGTAGTCTCTAATTTTGCAGCGTCATCTAGCGGTAGGTGTCACTCACTGCGTAAAACGTAACGCATTGGCGTCTACCAACATTCAGCAACACTCTGGAGCTGCCCCAATTCACAAGTGTGCATCCCCCAAGTGTGTATATTTTAAGGGTCCTAAAAATGCACGATTCAAATGCGTCATACTTTCCCCTGAATTCGGATACATCGCTGCAAGTTTAGTACCAATCGGAGAAAGTTGAAAATTTTGTCAAAAAAAAAAAAAACGGGATTCTTACCATTTAGGGTTTTTTGACGATATTTTCAACTTTCACTGATCAAAGCCAAACTCGCAGGAAAGTTCTGTGCATCCGCACAGTACAGATATTGTTTAAAGCTACGGCTTACCTCATTATCCCACCTATATAAGCCTCAAGACAGAGGCAGGTCCGCGGGCAGCCCTGTGTTATTGTCGCTGTGGAACGTGCTGCTAATAAAAAGATATATACGGTAAATTATAAGATAGAGTGCCAATAAAAAGCTATAAACATTTTAAAAATAGATTCAATCAAAATAAAACTGTAACTGTACATAGTGCATCAGAGACTACATAAATAATTTATTGCACATTGTGATGTGTAAGAAATTGCAATCAGAAGTGTAATCCCCGCCCCCCCCCAATAGAAATACCTCCGTTCCCAGTATAAACAGCGTGATCCCAATCTACAAATATTCTCTTAAATATCATTGGCCAAGTCGCTGATTAAATTAAAACAACAGGAAACGGATATCACAGCAGCTTTTACAATAATGCCAATCCACCCCAGTTTTTGGCATCTTCTTGGAATCAAATGGAGAAATAAATTTTACTTTGCAAACCGATTGGTTTTTGGTTGCAAAAGCAGTCCAAAGATAATGGACTTAAATATCCAAATTCCAACTAAGCCTACTGTTGGAAAAATCCCAAAAGAAGAACACTGACACCACGAATCCAATTGATGTTAATTTTAATTCCCTATTTAACATACTACGTTTGGTACCTATTTTTGATCAAGGAGATTAAGAGCATATGTAGACGAAAAGCATCATAGAGAGAGAGAAGGAGAGAAGAGCATTATAATACCAGAATAGAACACTGGCTGTTACACACTCTGACCGATCGACTGCAAAAAATACACACACTGAGAACTAAACTCAAAAAGCCCCACAGTTAAAGAGTTATCTTAACCCAAACAAGGGGTGGTTACAGGGACTTAGTCACAATAACGGAAAAGAGAATAATAAAAGCAATGACTAAGCAAAATTTCACAGTGTCTCAGCTCAAGGTAAATGCTGAGAACATCTCTGAAACATCACATTTTGCCATGTGACTGATCCCCCAAGGCCGCCCGTCCATTTCTCATCTTTTAGCCTCTTCCGCATCCGAACTCCACAGCTCCATAACCCTATCAGATGATCGTAAAAACAAACTTAAACTCTGGATCACTTTCCTCAGTCAATGGAATGGTGTTATACACAGACACTGCTCCTTCAATTGGCTTCGGAGGGTACTACCAGGGCAGATGGTTTGCATCCACCTGGCCTCCACAATTAAACTTCTCCCAATCAATCATCAGCGCTCTACGCGCTTTATCCCCTGGTCATAGCAGCTCACTGATTTCAGCCCAGAAACAATTTATTATTAAAGCCACACATATTCCAGGAAAGCTGTGTCCTGCTCTGTTTTTCAGAAATTTAGGATGCTGGTGCCTGATGCAGACAAGAACCCAACAATTGTACCTCACCTTTTCAGAACTCGTATTCCCTTAAATCACCCTCTAAAAACTTTCACAGATGCCTCCATGAACTACATCATTCAAGCAGTAGCCCCTCGCACATTGCAATCATACCTCACTTCTTTTATCAACCAACCTCCTCATTTATTTCATATCTTCGCATTTCGAAAAAAAAGCCAAGCAAGATCCATCAAAGGTTACATTAGCGCCATCCAGTTCTTCCATAAACTCATCTACAGCACCCCCTCCCAGATCCCTTTACAATCCCATCGTTGTTCACATTTTAAAGTTGTTTTGAAGCTCCTTTTTCATGATTGGATTCACCTGTGTGGGGAGGTCAAGGATCACAGATGTTACCAAACCAATTCTGAATTTTATTAATCAGTGCTTAAGATATTCAAATCAATAAAAGAACCAGAAAACCAACGATTTATTAAGGACAATTTACAGGGGTGCTCATTTATTGGTACGGAGTTCTCTTTAAAATCGTTCTCCAGTTTGTCAGCCATTTGCCTGTTGCTTGAACAGCTCTGTTCTGTTTCCCTTCTTGAGGCTCTTGTAGATCTTTCCTCATTCTGAAGGCACAGTTTCCTGTTTTTCTAGAGCTTCTGCCGGTGATTGTTTCTGATGTTTTTGAGACCATTTCTGCTGCTGTAACCAAGTGCATTCTTTGCTTTTCCCTGGAAGAGCTTCACATAAGCCCAAGCAGGAGCTGAATCCACAGAACACATCAGAATAGCCTTCCTCCAACTCCTCATTCACAGAAAAAGAAAAGCCATGATCCATTGGTGGAGGAGAATGACCAACATACTCCTGACTTGCAGAGGGAAAAAGCTCCTCTGCCTGCAAACACTGAGAGAAAGTACTACAGATAACAAGGTGATCTTTTATCTGCTGATGAGGATCATGCTCTTCAGTCATTAGATGATTTGTGCTCTGGAGCTGATAGTGAAGCTCATGAATGTCCTGGTTGTTCTTCCTGCTGTCAAGGGTCCTTGAGCTCATGGTGGGTTTGGCCTTCCGCCTCTTCTGCAGGAAATACATAGAAGAAAAGTTAGGCATGTAGAAGCCCTAAGGCCTATTTTCCAAAAATCCTATACCTTCACTTTATAAGGCATTTCTCAGCTTTTACAAGGTCTAAACTGCAAATCTTGGTATCAAAATGAAGATGGGTTCTTGGGGGGTGGTGTGTATGAGTCAATTTGACAGTCAAGAACACTGGGTAAGAGTAAAAGATGTTGGAATGGCCAAAAAATGAACTCCACCTAAAAAAAAACACATGTTTCCTCTATTATCTCCTTATTTTACTTGTAACGAAGCAAATAAACACAATCAATTGTAACCACTACATGTGAAGGACATTTGTAGCAAGTTTGGTGTCCATACTACAAGAAACTAATATTCTGTACAGGTTTTGATTGAACAAAGTTCAGGTGTAATCCATGTTGGCACAGTTTGGCACAATAATTAAATTATGGAAATAATCTTGTCTAAAGCTTCCGCTAGGTTCATAGTCTTCTTTTCTTGCTTACAGGACAGGATTTCAGCGAAAAAAAGTCCTAAAGAAACGCTGTAAAAGGGGGGTTGAAGACCCCTTAACGCTGTCTCTATGCGTAAGCTCCTATTTATACCGCTTCTAACCTTGGAACTTCCCCATGTTCCCACTCCTCGACCGTCTGTCTAATCCAGGAGCTCTATACCTCGTTGGAAAGCTTAGAATCTGTAGAATCCAATGATATCCAACCTTTTGAGACGGACAGGATCCCCAACGAATCACACGACACGGAACATGGACAGGACTGCTTTTACGCACAGGGAGTGTTTCCATATTTGGTCATGTTATGCTAGCACAGAACTACAGAAAAGAGCCAAAATGGAGTTTCCACGAAGCTATCGACCGGATATAACAACAAACAGACTTTTATTACTATGGAAAAAACTTTGGTTGAAAAAACGGCAAAGGTAAGACAAGATTTACACGCTTGACTTGTTTTTCCCGGAGTTTTTTTCCAGGAACTTTTGCTCCCTGCTCTAAAATACTTCGTGCAATGTAAATGAGTTGCATATTGCTAGATTCTGCTTGTTAGCTTACATTTGATGCCATGTTTTTGGTGTTTGCGTTTGTATTGTGGATACATATTGCACAGAAACAAAAACTTGGTCATGAATTATACTCCGGATATGTTGTTTATTTGCATGGCGTTAGAGCTGTGGTTGGCAGATATGAAATTGAACTAGATACTTTTTTAGAGGAGTTTCCGCTGAGCACAATGGTGTGGGTCACTCTCAGGGGTAGTGAGCTATGAGCGGAAATGTAATGCACAAGTGGGCAAGTCCCCGGTACCGGACTTTCGGGCTTAAGAGGTTAAAGATAATTTATTAGAGCATATTGCAAAGTAGTAAAAAGACTTCTAATGGTTAACAGTGGTTCTAAAGGTGATTGGCTTTCAACCAATCCTTTATGGCGGTAAAGGGCTACTGACTGATTTTTGTTGGGAGAGGAGATGAGTGAAAATGAAAAAAATTTGTAAAGCCTGGTGTGGGGGAGTCATAAAGTAGTTTGTGGAAGAATTGAATCCCACCTAGACAGCTTTTAATGGAGCAAACATCAAACCCTTTGTACTGATGAAGGAAAGAAAAGATAAAAAGGATGAATTACAGAAGAGAGAGAAGTTCGGGAATGCCAGGGACAAGGTTGAATGGAATGATTTAGACAACTTCTACACTATGATGTGTTGAGCATCAGATCGTGGTCTACTTCTGTAACTAACATTCTGAATTTCCAAAACATAAAACAGGATCAGATGTCCTTAATTTTTCCCAGAAATAAGAGAATTCCAAGGTGAGTTCTGCATTGTTGAGAGGATCTGGCAGCAGAAAGAGGGAGAGGAGGGAGTAGTTATTCGTAGAGACAGTTTTGATGTTTGATGGGCAAGCTGGAGAGTGCTGGGCTGTGTAGATTGAGCCTGGCCTTGAGGTCATTCCTGTTCTTGAAAAATAGATTGTGGGGCATCCCTCAGAGACAATACCTCTGACCTGACACCGGCACAGGATGTACTCAGGGATTCCCTGCGGTCCAACTGGGCCAACTATTAGTTTTAAATTATTATATGATTATTAGAAGTTACTGTTAAATTATGCTGTTCTTTAGCTTATGTTGGGGGAAAAGGAGGAGAAAAATAGAAAGGGCACATTTCTATGATGTAGCTGTAGATACACCTCTATTTGGAATAGTTTAAAAGATGCTTCTTCCTAATCCTCTTTCTCTCTTCCTCGGTCACATCTGCTGTGATTCTGTGCATTAAATAAATAATAACCCTTTGTTTGATTGTTTGGTTTATCATTAAAATTGATTGTTGCCTGTTGCTGTGTCTTTTACCTCTTCTCCAGAGTTGTTATTATTAAACATTAAATTCCACCTCAATGGTAAGGGGCAGGTGATATGATGGATGCTGGTTCCTATCCCAAACTTACTGACAATCTGCTGTCTATCACTGCATCGGAAGCGGAGCAAACACTTCCAGGAATCAGTAATCTCACCTCTGCCTCCTAATGTGGTGAAGTCTCAGCAATGATTTTCTAGGCCACAGAGGTTGGCCATTGGGTCCTTCACAGTTTGATGTGAAGGGGTCAAATGAGTTTGGGACTGACCTCAGACTCACCCTTTTTTTTAGTTCCCAAAAGGACTGGCAGGTTGCGACTGGACTTGGACCTAAGAATACTACACATGTACCTGGAAAAGTATCAATTCAGACACCAATTTGTACATGGCAGTGCCCCCACGTCACAGACCCTTTCTTTATACTGGGTCCTACTCTTTGGTCTGTCCCTGTCCCTTCGCATTTTTACCAAAAAATTTTTTACCAAAGTGGCCAGAGGCTGCCCTGTGGCCATTACACCAGGGCCCTGCACATCCTTCCTGAAATGCTCGAGGATGTTCCCCTTCTGTAATGGTATTTGACGGGTACGTGTTTTTTTTTTTTTCAGATATCTTGTGTGTAGTAATTTGGGCTGTTGGTCAGTTCTGATCAATGGCACTTTCCCATTCTGCCTCTCCTGGTAAGAAGTTGACGATGTCCTGGCTGTTTAGTAAGCACATATTTTCCCTTTAGTCTAGCCCCTTTTGGTCTTGTGCAGACTCTTGGTCGAGGATGGTCGAGGATGCTCGCCTTCTGTTATGACTGTTATAGACAGAAGAAGACTAACATTCAACATAACAATTTAACAGACAATAACAAAGACCACTTACAAAAATCATTACAGAGATTGTCCAAACAAAGGCCTGTAGAGAAGCAACAACATGGGGGAATACGAACTGCAGTGTGAGCAGGGAGTTTATCTGCGGTCACTGATCCATTGCAGGTGTCTGATTAGTGGAGGATCCAGGTAATCAGAGATGGATACATATCGCACATAAACAAGGATCCAGGTAATACTTCGCGGATACATATCGCACATAAACAAAAACTTGGTCATGAATTATACTCCGGATATGTTGTTGTTTATTTGCATGGCGTTCGAGCTGTGGTTAACAGATATAAAATTGAATCAGATACGTTTTTTCCGCTGAGCACAACAGTATTTAATATGTGTGGGTTATTCTCAGGGTTAGTGAGTTATGAGCGAAAATGTAACGCACAAGGGGGCAAGTCCCCGGTACCGGGGACTTAAGAGGTTAATAACTTTCCATCAATGCAGATTTCAGCGGTACGACCATCAGATCCAATGGATACTGTTCCAATGGGCAGGAGCAATGAGGTTGTTGGGAGTCCATTACCATCACTACAGTCACCAGAGTAATGAGAGCGGCGTCGGTCTTCCATTTGAATCGGAACTGGAGACATTTCCGAGAGGTGAACAAATCAGAGTCAGCATAAAAAACCTGAGGTAAAGAAGCATCTCGTCTTCCCATTAAAAGGATATTTAGGGTTGATTGGGTCAGCATCAGAAATATCAGAGGAAACATATGCAAGAGGTTTTGAGTTTAATATTTCATCAACTTCTACAAGAAGAGTATGTAAGACGTCTTCTGTAACGGGTTGAGAATGGAGAGTAGCTCTTAAGGCGGTCTTGACAGAACGAATTTCATGTTCCCAGGTTCCCTCAAAATGAGGGACATATGGAGGATTAAAAGTGAATTTGATTTGATAGGGTGTTAATTTCTCTTGAATGTCAGACTGTAATTGCTGGAAGGTTTCTTGGAGCTCTCTTTCCGCTCCTCGGAAATTAGTACCTTGGTCAGACATCAACTCATAGGGGTGTCCTCTTTGAGCAATAAACCTTCTTAATGCCAACAAAAAACTATCAGTGTCTAAACCAGACAAGATCTCCAAATGAACACACCAGGTGGTCTGACACTTAAAAATGACCCCCCATCTCTTTTCTTGTCCCCTTCCCCACTGGACCAGAAAAGGGCCGAAACAGTCCATGCCAAAGACAAGCAGCAAATTGTTCAAGGCCATATTGAGCATGATAAACTCATACGGATCTTCTTTTGTCAAGTAAGGGAAAGAAGGCTTCTCACAGGAGGCTCCAGCAAGAAGGGCAAAAGGAATCGAATGCATGGCTGGTTGAGGTCTTTCAATGCTAAAGTCAGGACAAGGAGGTTGACTATGAACAGCAGGATATGATCTCAGATAATCTCCGTGAACACTCTCTACCAGTGAACCTTGTACAGATCTAAGATCAGGAGTGTCATAACCCTGACTCAAAGGAACTGGTGTCCTGGTTGGTATGGCTGCAGACTGTACAACAGGCTGAGGGAAAATGGTGGGCTGCCTATAGATTTGTTGAGCTGAAAAATGATTAGAAATGCCCATGGCTTCATTAGAAGGGTAGAAAGGTGGAGGTAGTCATCCGTGAGGATTCACTGGAAAAGCTGGAATCATGTAAGGCAGCCAAGGAAGACAATGTGATTGGTCGCTGGAATGTTGGTTTGGATATTTTGGATATTTTTGGATATAGGTTGGGTTTGAGCAGGTTGGGATACAGTTATATTTTGCAAATTCAGTGGAAGCTCCTGAGAGACTGACTGAGCTGTGGAAAATTGAATTTGATGACTCACTTCTGGAGTATGTGGGTGAGAGGGTCCAACTGGAGTTGGAACCATGGAGTCTGGTGGAGGAGGAAAGGTATTTTGTCGACGTATCCTGGGTAGTGAGGGTAAGAGATTATAATTACTCTGCGCTTCATGAATTCATAAGCATTCACCTAATTCCTGAGCCAAAGAACTTCTCAAGTCTGCAGTGGCTTCTACCTGCCAGTTGCCTCTGGTGCTCATGGTAGCATGAGAGTCAGGTTTGGAGCCTGAAACAAAGGAGGAATCCATCCATCCATCCATCCATCTTCCTCCGCTTATACGGGGCCGGGTCGCGGGGGCAGAAGTCTAAGCAGGGATGCCCAGACCTCCCTCACCCCAGACACTTCTTCCAGCTCTTCCAGGGGAACCCCAAGGCTTTCCCAAGCCAGGCGAGAGACATAGTCTCTCCAGCGTGTCCTGGGCCTTCCCCGGCGCCTCCTTCCAGTGGGACATGCCTGGAACACATCTTTAGGGAGGCGTCCAGGAGGCATCCTCAAAAGATGGCCAAGCCACCTCAGCTGACTCCTCTCGTGTGGAACCGATGCAAACCTTTCCAGCGCATGCTGAAGGTCCTGGCTCGATGAACCCAACAAGACAACATCATCTGCGAAAAGCAGAGATGAAATCTTGTGATTCCCAAACTGGACCACTTCGGCCCCTGGCAACGCCTAGAAATCCTGTCCATAAAAATTATGAACAGAATCGGTGACAAAGGGCAGCCCTGCCGGAGTCCAACATGCACTGGGAACAGGTCTGACTTATTACCGGCAATACGAACCAAACTCCTGCTCTGATCGAAGCAGACCGAACAGCCCATAGCAAAGGGCCTCGGACCCCGTACTCACGAAGCAGCCCCTACAGAATACCATGAGGGACACGGTCAAATGCTTTCTCCAAGTCCACAAAACACATGTAGACTGGTTAGGCATACTCCCATGAACCCTCCAGCTCCCTGCGGAGAGTATAGAGTTGGTCCAGTGTTCCACGAATGGAATGAACAAATGCAACAAGGATTCCATTGATACATGCAAAACCTCATATTTGACAGCCTGTAATTTAGTTTAGAAGTAGTTTTGAATCAAGGTGCCAGGCAATAGCACAAAATTTAAGATGTTCAGGAGTGTGTGGTGAGTGAAGGACATTACTCTCTTTCTGAAAGAAGAGCGCTCAGGCTGTTCCAGGCTCATGGGTCCTCCTGAAACACACACATCTGAAAGTTTAACAGTAACTGACACTCTACCAGAGAAATCAACTATTTTACCTTCTGCAAAGCGGAGAGGAAGCGGATCAGAGGCTCTGCGTCTCAGATTTACACATGGCTCTCTAAAACACACAAGGTCACTGCAATCAGAGGCCAGTTGTTTAAGCTCTTAACTTTTTCAATGCAATGGAGGAAGACTGTGTGTCTGCTCTTACCTCTTTGACGAGTCACTGTGGTCTGTTTTTGTTACAAAGATGAGACCAATAAGAACGCAGAGGAACAAACACATGAGCAAATAGTACTGCTTTTCACACACCTGAACACAAGAGAGGGCACACAACAACATCTTCATCACCCTTTATCATCCTAATCATTCAATATTTCTCCTACTGTTTTAGTTCAGAAGGTAGGTTTGTTGTTTAAGTTACACTCTGTCAGCGAGGACTACAGTCCCGGATAAAAGTCTTGTCGCTTATCTATCGTGTACATGTACCTGCTATTAACCTTTCTTTTAATTAATCAGCTGGTTTTACAAATAGCTCAAATGACAAGCTAAAACCCTCGTAAATAAAGTGTTCTTAAAAAAAAAAACAATTGTGTACTTGATTTAAATATGGATTCAAACTGCTTTACAAAGCTGTAAAAGTGTTAGAATATTTTTGACAGTTTCATTTTGGACTGAAACATTACGAAAACTATTGGCATTACAATGATTTATTTCTTGTAAAAATATTTCTGTGGCATTTTAACTGTTGGTGTGGATGAATTTTTTAAAAACAGGACGTGTGGGTGCATTTTTTTGTACACGATGGGCAAATAAAACCAAATAAAAAAAAGTCTATCCCCTCATTCCCTGAAGGAAGGAACAGAGATGTAGGTTGGGAATCCGACTGATTGGGAACGACTTTCCTTGGGAGAAAGGTTAAGAAAGGTTGGCAGCTATGGTCATATTCACCTGAATGGGAACCCTTGAGTGTGAGTTGTCCTCGGTTGAGGAAGCAATCGACCAGAAGAAGAGCCCTCTTGACTCGTGGGGTTTTGGCTAGGGGGCTCTTGCTCACTGACAAAGCCCAAGAGGTTAAAAGGCCGCACGAGGAGTGTGCTCTCAGCTGGAGAGGGCATGGCTTCTTACACACCTGGTGAGCAAGGTAGATAGCCTCCACAATCCACCCCGACACTGGCTTCAGAAGAAGCTACAGACAGATTTATATACTTCTGATTGTGGAGACCTTTGATGCAAAATCATCCATGGCAACACAAAAGAAACCGGACCACAAGTGTGGTCATTGTGCGACCAACGTTCAAAGTGGCTGATTTAGTGGCACGAAGCAAAAAATCTGTGGCTGAACATAAGTCGTTGACAGACTGATGGTCGCTACCACTCTGGTGCATTTCACAGAGGAACTTGGCCTGAAAGACCTGTAAGGTCGGCATAGCATGCAGAGATGGAACAGCATGACCCCCGGCTGAATAAGACTTCGCCAGCTGGGCTGACAAGAACTTTGCAGCTTTGGAAGGGACACTCGAGACCGCCAAGTGGCAGCACTGCCAGGGCTGCATTGCTCCACTTGGGGAATCTCTTGGATGCTGCATAAGCCAGGGTGGTGAAGGGGGAGGCGGCAGATCCACTAGCAGACAGAGGAGCCTGCCAGAATTCCATCTGCTCATCGGGAAAGAAACTGGCAGTATGTGGGGGACAGAGTAATCTAGCCCAGGGTTTTCAAGCCAGTGACTTCTGTGCCAGTCCCAAGGCCAGATAAATAGAGAGGGTTGAGTCAGGAAGGGCATCCGCCATAAAACATGCCAAAAACCAACTGAACATGCGAGTCATCAATTGAAGGGGGATACCAACTGTTTTACTATGGTGTGGATAGGAAGAGAAATGGGGAGGGGTCCTGAAGAAGGAGTTTGTGAGGAATGATTTAAAGTTGAAAAGAGTGTCAGACAGGGTGATCAGTTTGAAGTTAGAAAGTGAAGGGGTGATTTTGAATGTAGTGAGTGGTTATGCTCCACAAGGAGAGATTATGGAGTGATTTGAATGAGGTGATAGAGAGTAATCCCAGAGGGGAGAGAGTAGTGGTGGGAGCAGACTTCAATGTTGGTGAAGGCAACAGAGGTGATGGGCAGGTTCGGTGTTAAGGAAAGGAACCTAGAAGGACAGATGGTGGTGAACTTTGCCAAGAGGATTGAAATGGCTGTAGTTAATACTTATTTCCAGAAGAGGGAGGAACATAGAGTTACCTACAAGAGTGGAGGTAGGAGTACGCAGGTAGACTACATCCTAAGTAGACGAGTAGACTGAAGTAGACAGGACTACAAGGTATCACAGCCCAGAGTGAAGAGGGAAGTGGCTAAGGCCAAACAGAAAGCATATGATAAGTTGTATGCCAGGTTAGACATAAGGGAAGGTGAGAAGGAATTGTACAGGTTAGCGAGACAGAGAGACTGAGAAGGAAGTGAAGTGAAGTGAAAGTGGCCCATACAAGGAATTTGTGCTCTGCATTTAACCGATCGAAGTGCACACACACACAGCAGTGAATAAACACACCGTGAGCACACACCGGGAGCAGTGGGCAACCATGGCTGCGGCGCCCGGGGAGCTGTGGTAACTGGTGACTTGCTCAAGGTCACCACAGTGATGGTTGTGACAGGAGGGAGAGAGTTTCAACACTCATCCAACCTTCGGGATCGAACCAGGGACCTTTTGATCTCCAATCAATCACCTGTGAAAAAGGTGAAAAGTGCTAACAAGTGAGGAGAGTGTGCAGAGAAGATGGAAGTTTTTTGAGGAGTTGATGAATGAGGAGAATGAGAGGTAAAAAGGGGGGGAAGAGGTGAATATAGTAGAGCAGGAAGTTGAAAAGATTAGAAAGGATGAGGTGAGGAAGGCTCTGAGGAGAATGAAGAGTGGAAAGGCTGTTGGTCCAGATGACATACCTGTGGAGGTGCAGAAGTGTCTAGGAGAGACAGCAGTGGAGTGCCTAAATAAGTTATTCAACAGGATTTTCGAGAGTGAGAAGATGCCTGAGGAATGGAGTAGAAGTGACCTAGTGCCAATCTTTAAGAACAAGGGTGATGTGCAGAGTTCTGAGAACAGTGAGGTTACAAGGGGCTGAGGTCAAAAAGGTGCAGGAGTTTTTTTTATTTGGGGTCAACAGTCCAGTGCGACGGGGAGTGTGGAAAAGAGGTGAAGAGGCTAGTGCAGGCAGGTTAGAATGGGTGGAGAAAAGTGTCAGGGGTGTTGTGTGACAGAAGAGTGTCAGCAAGAATCAAAGGAAAGGTGTACAGAACAGTAGTGAGAGCAGCTATGATGTATGGGTTAGAGACTGTAGCAGTGAGGAAGAGACAAGAGGCAGAGATGGAAGTAGCAGAGATGAGGATGTTGAGGTTCAGTTTGGGAGTGACAAGTATGGACAAGATTAGGAACGAGCACATCAGGTTGGTTGTTTTGGAGACAAAGTCAGAGAGGCCAGATTGAGATGGTTTGAACATGTGCAAAGGAAGGATAGTGGTTAATTTGGAAGAAGGATGTTGGAGATGGAGATGCCAGGCAAGAGGTCAAGAGGACGGCCAAAGACGAAATATATGGATGTGCTGAAAGAGGACATGAAGTTAGTTGGTGCAAGAGTAGAGGATACTGAGGACAGGGTTAGGCGGAAACAGGTGATTCGCTGTGGCAGCTCCTAAACTTGGAACAGCCGAAAGTAAAAGAAGAAAGAAGTATGCGGGGAACGTAGTCCCAGTGCCTGCCCAGAAGCCAATCATCCAGCCGCGAAGGAACCGAATCGGAGGGCACAGGCACCTCTAACATGATCGCCAAAGCTGCTTTCGAGAGCAAGTTTCGGGCTCTGAAATAGCTGCAACCCCGGAGGCAGGCAGATCTGAATCAGAAGACACAGAAGAGCATACACGACACTGCAAGGGAGAGCAGATCGTCCACAAGGTCATACGAGGTACCGGGCAACACCAAAGCATTGCTTGATCCACCCGCAGGCCAGACGGGAAGCACCACTGGGGATGGCACGAGTAATCGCCACTCAACCCATATTATCCACAGAAGCCTCTGCGGCCTCTTCCTTGAAAAAGGATCTCCCTACCTCAGCGTGTGACTTGGCAGAGCGTTGCAGTGGAAACAGTCACGCCTCTCGCGAGCAGCGCAGGTGTGTTTAAAACCCAAACGCTCTACACATTTCTCGTAACCGTCTTTCGATAAAATGCAATGCAGCAAGGAGTATGGCAAGTTTTGCTCATAGTGGCGTGAAACTGACAGGATTATGCCTAAAACTGCAGAAACACTGGAACAGGCTTGGCTGAAAGGATCAGAGGTGGAGCGGTATGGTGGCTTGCTATCTGGGCCAGAAGAGGACAACACCAGAATGCTAGGGTAAGTAACCTGCTAATCACTGTACAGTAGCTTCAAAGTGGCAAGAGAGAGAGAGACTTACACTCTCTTTGCTCAAAGGAAATTTGTAGAATGAATTGTAGAAACCCATAAATGTTACCTCTCTCTGCAGTCTGGTAACATTCTTAGAGAGATGGAGGACCATCTGCGAGACACTGTTCACCTCGACCTGAAGATCCTGAATCAACTCTGACTGCTTCTGATCCTGAATAAACAAATAAACACAGAGAGAAAGAGAATTATGAAGAGAAAGATAAATAAAAGGAAAAATAAAAACCTAAAAAGGCGGAGCAAAGAGTGTCAGAGAAGCTCCATGAATAGGTGTAGAATACATAAAGAGTGAAAGAGGAGAAATGGAGGATTATATTTGCTGTAACTCCGTTTCAGTTATTCACTTAAATTAAAGTTTAGAGAGAATAGAGCCCAGCCATTCTGCTTCAAACAAGTATAAAATGTTGTGACGAGGGGCCGGGCTAATCAACATTGTTAGTGCAGGTGTATATAACGGGCACCACTACACCTGTGAAGGACTCCCGCCCAACCGAACGGCGAAACACAGAGCGCGCAATGAAGAGAGAGCCCGTCTGGAGGAACAAACTTCAGCGTCAAAGAACGGTCAACTCTATCGTGACCAGGAAACTACCCCGTGCCTCTACTAATTACAGGTGGTCAGAATTTAATAATAATAATTATAATACTAATAATAATAATATGGCACTTACACCTTTATGTTTACACACCAGCTCACAGGTAACTTCTGTTAGTGTCTTTAACCTGTTAACACCCACAACGGTATGTAATATTCTGTGGGTCACTCTCAAGGTTAGTGAGCTATGAGCAGAAATGCAATGCATAAAGGGGCAAGTCCCTGGTACCGGGAAAGAACAATGGTGATCCCCACGTTTACCTGCTGCTGGGCTGTGCTGGAGGTGATCTGGAGCTGGAAGAGGGTTCTGTTGAAATTTTTTTGCATCTCCTCCATTTGTTGCCGGTACCTGCAACAAAATAGAACAAAGTAGACAATCAAGTAGACAATTCAGTGGTATATTCACTCACTGCAGTGCCATTTATGAACGTTAAAAATGATTCCCTCAGAAAAGATGGTATTTAAAAAAAAAACTATTTTAATCAATCAATTTTGAAGGTTATCTAAACAGTTAACAAAATTCAATATTTTTTTACGTTTATTGACCTAAAAAATGATGCGATTGGGGGCCATTGTGATTGGCAGCTATGATTGACAGCTGCACTGAACTGAGCTGACTGACCACTCTCGTCATAGCATCAGAAAGCGAACAAATTCAGAGAACTAGAACTCAAATTCTTGTTTATGCCACAAATTGTGCTGTATAAAGTCTCTGAAAATATGACCTCACTGTCCTGATCAGGACGTCGTGTATGTGCATACGCACCTTCTCTTTGTCTCTCTGGCAGTTTATAATAATAATAATAATAATAGATTTTATTTATAATGCACTTTACATTTGACTCCAAATCTCAAAGTGCTACAGAGTAAAAACAACAACACATTACAATTTACAATTTTAAAAGAAAATAAATATTAAAATCAGACTTCATGCACATGTGTGACAATCCCACAGTGAGAAGAACCAAAGACATGCTCTGCGAGTCCCAGGCTGGTCGTGAGATATTTGGTCGTGGATCTGTCGACGACATGCATCATGAAATGTGTTCTGACTGAAATAATGTCTTTGATTATCTGCAGCTAGTCTGGCACTCATGACCTTGCGCTGTTTTCAAATCTTCTCTTGCGAGTGTTTGGTTGAGCATGGACAAAGTTCTCTGTGATTCTTATGTTATGCAGTGTGAAAAAACAAAGGTAATGTTAAAAGAAGCTTCCTCCAGACACCATTACAGAGTCTTTCAAAGTTGCTTTAACAAGACGTTGATTCATCAGTATTGACTCACTCAATGTCTACGTCAAACGTCAGACAGTAACTTTGCATACACATATATGCAAATATGCAAATCCGCAACCAATAGGTGAGTAGCTGGGAGTAGTTTTCCAAATAAAAATCAGTCCATTTCCGGAATAAGCCCGGGCTACAAAATGAAGAGACTGAAAGTGATTTAAATTAAAAATAGACTTTTTGAGTAAAGGAATCACATTTAAGATCGGCACTGTGGTGCAGTAGGTAGCACTGCGGCCTTCCAGTTAGAAGGTTGCTGGTTTGAGTATTGCCAGTTACCTTCCTGGAAGGCGTTTGCATGTTCTCCTGGTGCTTGCGTGGGTTTCCTCCTGTTTCCCCCTCAATTCCAAAAGCTTGTGGTTCGGTTAATTGAATAATCTAAATTCCCCATGGGTGTGAATGTGTGAGTGTGTGTTGCCCTGCGATGGACTGGCGACCTGTCCAGGGTGTACCCCAACCTCTCGCCCGATGTGTGCTTTAGATGGGCACCAGCAGACCCCCCATGACCTCAAAAGGGAATAAGCGTGTTGGAAAATGAATGAATCACATTTCCCTTACAATTACACCAATGTGAACAGCATATTGTAAAGGATAAAAGAATGTCGTGATTCCTTTAAAGCAAGCCTTTGCTCATTCTTTGGAAAGGATCTGTGGCACGGTCCACATGTACCCGATTATTTTGAAAACGGGTAACCACAAGATCATTTTAATTTAACCACAAACTTTTGAATCGTCTTTGAAACGGTCCGTGTGGACAGGATAACCTGAGTATTATGTGGTACACGGCCATGTTGACAGCAGCCAGCGTAATGGAAGTCGAAGCGAGGGCTCTGTTGCTGTTTATACCGCTTACAGCATGTACAGGATCACATGGGCATGTTTACTATTTGATCACTGAACAGGGGCACTTGTGTTTTTTTGCTCATGCAGTGTTAAATAATCCTTTTAAAAAACGGCATCAATCGACTGCCACCTGTTGGTTTGGTAGAGCCATTACAGTGTTTCAGGGGTGTTTGGGTGTCCGTGTGGATGTGTTGTTTTTTTCTTTTAACGGACATGTGTGGACAGTTATTTGTACATTGTGTGCGAAAAAACCCCAGGGATGTATGAACATGTCAAATTACATGAAGATCTCAGAGATGGGATAGAATCAAAAAGCAAACAAAGTAAATCCTGACTGAATTTCATCACAAAGTCTGTTTCACTTTTTTTTACATTTTAGGTCAGAAAGGGTTAATTTGGCAATGATGTTGAAACTCTCTGGTAAGCTTAAATGAACAATCCCTTCCTGACAGAGACGAGTTAAGCAATGTATGGAGGAATAGGATTTAAAAAATTTCGGGGCAATATCAAGGTGGCAGGAGGACACCTCCACTCACCTACCGAGACAGAACAAAGACCGTAATATACTGGTAACTGGAACATTTTAAACCTCTAGAATTAGCCTTAAATGAAAAAGAGCCAGACACGTGATATGTGTTAGATCAGCCCTCCCCCAGAACATGTATATTAACATGTTTCCTTTGGTCTGTTGAAGACTGTAAACTGAACCATTCATATTATTTTTGGGTATAATTATCAGTTTGTTGGATTGTTGGTTTGCACTTACAGTTTTAAAAGGAAATGCCAACCCAGCTATGCCAATGGCTTTCCCATTTGTATGCGTGTTTGTTTCTATTATTTCTTGCTCGTATGAGGAATGGAGCCATCAGTGGCATTAAACAGACTGAATTTAAATGTTTTATTATTTCTATTCAAGCCAGCCCTCTGGAATCTCATTCATATCCAGCTGGCCATGCTCCTTTTCACTTGTCAAAAAAGCACCTGCTCGGGGGTGAATCTTTAGGAGCTTTGAGCCAAACAATGAGCCAAAGACCAAGGAGCCAAATACAAAGATAGGACTGCTTCTGGATCTGTCATTGTTGGCTGGGAAAGAGCACAACAAACTCTATGCCACGAATCTGGAAGAATGTGGGTTAACGGTCTAGCTTGGTAGCCTCATAGCCTAAAACTGCTGCAACCAATGGGAAGAAACGATTGTCATTGTGCTTTCACACTGGAGGAGGCAGGATCAGGGCGTGGCTGAGTTCAGAGGCAGATCCAGCCCAGGCTTTAGGTTGTCCTGTCAGAGTCCTTAGGATCTATGTGGACTAAGGAACTCCCAGCAGCTTTTATATGTTATTGGGGACAGTGTTGGGGTCGGGCTGTCTCCAAGCAGCGGCTAGCACACACTGGATTCTGGATCTAGCTCGCTTACCAGACTTGAAAAACACCCCACCCTCTTAATCTGAGGACTCACTAGGCAGACCACTAACAGCTTCTCCTTAAAGGTGACACAATGGGCACCACAACACCACAAGGTCCTGGAATAGCACTAATGGTTGAACCTGACAGTATTTGCATCCAGTATGACCACACCCGGGATGGGGTCTTCAGTGATGCACATTTTAGTGAGTCTACAGTCTACTCTTTAGTTCTCCTCTCTGATTCAGTGATTTGCAGTTGCTCCAGGACTTACCTCTGACTCAGCTGCTCCAGATATCGTCCGCTCAGTGACATGTTTGTCTCAAGCAGCTTGATACGGTTACCGAACCTCATGAAGACAGATTCTCTCTGACCAGAGTTCACCTGAGCACCACTAGCGTTCTTCTTGAAGGACTGAGGATCAAGAAAGGAACTACTGGAGTTCTGCTCTGAGGATTCCTGATTGATCAGAGCTCTAACGGAGTTCTGCAAGTCAGGATGGGCCCCTGAGGATCTGTGATTTGCTGTAAGGCCTCTATCTTCAACGTTTAGCGGTTCGCTGTGTTTGGACTTGTCCGCGTATGAAGAAACTGTCCAAATGTTGGCCAGAGGTTCACTCTCAAGTTCAGATACAGAAGACTCAGATTGCAAATTCATGAAAAGGGTTGATGAAACCAAACTAGCTTGGTCTGAAGTTATGAAGCTCGACTCAGAGCCTTTCTTTTCCTCATTGCTCATTCCCAGGAGCGTTTTACCAATGATTTCAGGAAGTTTTTTTTCTATTGGAGTTTTCTTCCGATTCTGCATTTCATGTACATTGTTCCCAACGATTCGCAATTTCTCCCGGTTCTCAGAAAGTCTTGTACTGGAGTCCTGTATGGAATGTACCCGTGGAACGAATGAGGTTTGACCCTCAGGAATTCTAGACTTGGTGGCCGAACTGATGGGGCTTTGCGGCTTTGTCTTCAGCTGATTATAGTCAATGGAACAGCGCTGTAGCAGAAAAGAGTGATAATCTGAGTCTAATGAATCGAGATTCTCCAGCCTGCTCCACTGATTGCTTTCAGAATGATCTAGTTCTGGCTGGCTCACTAGATTTCGCTCGGCCTCAATCACAGGCTCCAGTTCTCCTGAGGACAATTGATCAATTTCTACCTCAATCGCTGCGTTCATTTCTGCGTTGGTTGTGTGATTCTGCCTTTGTTCCTGAACTGTTGTTTCTGGTTCTGCATTGGTTTCCACTTCCATCTGTGCTTCCTGAACTGGGTCTAGTTCTACCCAAGTTGCTAGACTTTGTATTTCCTCTGATGCAGGATCTGGTTCTGCCTGAGTTGGTTTTTGATCATGTTCTGCAACCCTCTCTGGCTCAGTTGCAGGTTCCGCTAGCAGAAGTGTGGCAATCTGCTGTGCTACTGGACCATCTTTTTCAGGACAACTCCGAGCCTCGGTGCCTGATTCCTCTACTAGAAGACCGATGGAAGTTTTAGTAAATTCTGTTGACTGCTCCGATGCGCTCTCGTCCATAGCCTCTGATCTGAACAGAAGACACAGAGATCACGCTGAGCCAGCTGCTCTGATCTAGTGGAGGCGTCTCCTTTGTCATCATTTTACGAATGTATTTTGAAGAGAGGTACCTGGCAAATGAAGTCGTTTCAAGAAGCGAAGGAGTTCCTGTGTTTTTTAATTCCTCGGAGGAACAGTTACCTGACAAGAACAGATATATTCAGGATCAGGCACATTTACATCAAACTTTCTGTTGGCTTTCATGAACCGACCTGGTTGTTCTGCAGTCATCTCTGGATCTGCACTGATCACATTTGAAGCAAGGCTATTAACCACAGAGAGCAGAGCATCTGCAAGAACATCTCCCATCATCAAGATTTACTGCATTCATTGCAGAATATGTACACGGTAAATAACTGAACTCACTTAACCACAGAATTCACAATACAAACATATTACAATACAATACATGGCTGAAAGGAGTTTATTGTACAGTGGTACCCCGAGATACTAAACTAATCCGTTCCAGTGTGGCGTCCGTATCTCGAAGCAAGTTTTAAATATAAAACACCGAACCCGTGCAAAGGCTCTCAGAAACAACAGTATATAAGTTGATTAAAAAAAAAGAAAACCAGAGAAAAATCAAGTAACGTTTCTTCAATCGTTAAATCTACACATTATTAATGTAATAAATGATAATAAAAAAGAATAAAACACAAGCAAAATACGTAATATGTACACAAATGTGAAACCTCACCTTGAGAGTGAAGCGATGTGTCGGAGGAGGTGGAATGGATAGCGGAAAACATTATGGCACCACGTATGAAAGTTGACTTTCTCGAGATATTTCACGAATTACTGACACCAACATGAAACTAAGCACTTGCGGAGACAGTATGGAGCGTTGTGAAAAGGGATGGAGAGAGCGTGTCATGGGTATGCTCTGACCAATAGGAGAGCAGAACTGTTTGTGTCGTATCTTGGAAGTTTTTTTCGTATCTCAAAGCAAAATTTTGCTAAATGTGAAACAATCATATCTCGAGGTACCACTGTTCAATAGTAATAGCTATTTCATTGTTATTGCATAAACTTATGTTTTTACCATAAGTTGTGTGTTTGTGATTAGTGATGCGCCGGTCAGTTATTTTTACTGCACCACTGTATTTATTTTTACAACCCGCCCTGCCCCGCACCCACAAAACAGCATTTATTTCATCCTGAAAGCGCTTGTAAACATCACCCTGTAAACTGACAACATCATATGATTCTCATAGAACGATAAATCAGGTCAATATTAATAACAAGATAATGATACACGGTTTAAATATTTACAAAGCAGCATTTGTAATCTAGGCTAAACATTTCTTATCATTTATCACAGAGTCGGGTTTTTACGTTCGCTGTGCAGAAAAGAACGCCATCCACTGTACGGGGGTTTATTCTATTACTCCTGGACCCCAGCGCCCGGTCAGCAGAGCTGGATGTGCGCTCACTTCATGCACTCGTGGCTGGGAAGCAGAGAATTATTTTCGAACGTCCTCTCCGACTCAGAAGAACCTCGTCTCTCTCACCAACGTCTTTGCCATCATATCGTTGTACGCAATAAACATGGATTTATTCTTTGATTTTGTGTTTAATGACCCGCCCCGCCAATAAAGTGACAATCTCTTTACCCGCCTCAACCCGCTTACCCGCAGGTAATAGCATCATTATTTGTGATGTGTATGCGAACGAGTTTATTGTGACTGTCTGCCTGCTTTTTCTAAAGCATAAATTAGGATTATTACACGTCATTATTTAGAAAGTTACTGGCCTGAAAAACGAATGAGTATTGCTCTCTTTTTAAAGCAGATTCTATGTGCATTACGATGCGGCGAGGACTTCCGGGTCAACATTTAGCTCCAATCTCACGCTTCACACAAGTCAAGATCTTCATTAGATTGGCTGTGTTTAACTCTAGGACCCTCTGATGAAATCTCCCTGAGGAGGTGTTGAGAGAACTGAATTACTGACTTTTAGCGGAGCCAATCAGATTCCTGGAGAGGCCATCATTAATCAGCACAGTGTCTGCAGGCAGATCTAAATTTGCAAAGACACAGAAAGCAAGGCTTGAGGCAAGCAAAAACTCAGAATGCTACCTCAGTGATGGAGAGAGAGAGAGAGGTTACCCAAGTCCTGGTCTTCATGAGTCCCTGAGGTCATCTCGTACTCCTCCATCATACTAGTACCAAACACCCTGGATCAAAACAGAGAGTTCAGGGGTGCGGCTATAGCTGGAGAAAGGGAAGGTATGTGTGTGTGTGTGTGTGTGTGTCTTTGTGGTGTGTGTGTCATCAGACCTGATGAGGCTGAGGGGGCAGAAATGCTCTGATCCATAGTGTGACAGCAGTTCCACCTGTGCACACACGCACGCACACGCACACACACCCACGCACACACACACGCACACACACACACACACACGCAGTCTTTCATTCTCTGTCGATGTCAATTCTATGTCCCACACCCTGCAGAGACACTGGCTGTGACACAGTTGTGCTCAAACACCCTGTTAAAGATATCCAAGGAACTGGGAAGTTCTGTATAAATGTTACACATGATGTTGGCTGTCTGGGATGCTATCACATTCCAGTTCTTCAGCTTAAAAAGACTCCATCTCCCAGCATTCCTTTGTGTGTGGTTGACACCATTACCCTTCCTTGACTCACTGTTCTTTGTGATCCCTACGTGAGTTTCTACTTGCAAACCTCTCAGCTCTCTCAGACGTCTCTCTGTTCCTGTGGTGCTCCTGTAGCAGTGTGTTGGTGATCTCCATCCATTGGCTGCGAGACCCTGACCGGAACGCTAATCGCCTTCCACAGTTTGTCATTGTACATTGCAATGTTTCACTTTGACATCGGTGATGCCTAAAAATTGCTTGACATCGAAAACACACTTCCTCTGATTGTTCTTCAGCACATCCAGGTCAGGCAGCGACCCGATCTGCATAGGGATGAGCAGTACGAGCGACTAATCTGATTGGTCAGTGGGTGGAGGTAAGAAATATGGGAGTTGCAAGGAACATTGGGCCGTTTTCATCACATAAAATAGGAAATGCAGGTTTACACAAACATGCACGAAACAGTCTGAATAAAACTTGAGGCATGGAACTCTTTTCAACTTGTATTCCTGCATTGTAAGTGGAGGCATAATGTCTGGAGTGGATGTGAGTGGAAAAGAGACTGGTACATCACCCATCTCAAAGTGGGCAAAGAAGTAGTTGAGTTTCTCTGCTAGAGTTGATGTGGTAGTGTTCCACTACCTTTCTTTTGTTTTTCTCCTTCACCGCGTAATGGCTTTCTCTCGTAGATAGAAGAGCCCGCATTTTACAGCCTAAAAATCCACATCGGGAGAGCAGTGTTGGTCTACAATGCCCGCTTTTGCTCTTACTGGAGTCTTTGTTTCAGGCACAGAAACTGCTGTCCGCCGGTAACTGGTTTGTGTGGGTTTAGCCATGTTTCCACTATTAGTAGTATGCAGCAGTGTTGTTTGTAGCAGTCAGCAGTTGTAGTTTGTCTCCTCAGTAGAGGAGGTTTATGCGGTTGTTTCTTTAGCTTAGCAGGCCTTACTGTAGTTTGCCTTACTTGTATTAATATTGATTAAAAAATGTGTACACATTGTATGCATGAATCTGCCTGCGGTGGGCTGAAACTTTATTACCTTTTACTTATTTTCAAAAATAAAAGGCTTCATTTGCAGTTTTTGTTTCGTTGATATGGCTTTTCCTGTTTTAAAAGGAAGTGGGCACATCGTTGTATAGGTTACAAGAAGTGAGAAATGAGCATTTTTTAATGACCACACTCCTTTTACTTAGGTTTTTTAAAAGTGGCCACAGCCATGAAAGCTCTACAGGGGTGTTGTGACACTTTGAGGCATGTCAAATGTAATCTGTTAACAATGACATGAATGTCTACTTTTAAAACACTTGAATTTCATGAACCAAGATAAAAAAAGAGGAACTTATTGCACTCACTCACCTTGATGTATTTGGTGAAGCGCTGCTGATTGAGGGTGAAGCTCTGCACCGTTCTCTCATCTCGAGCTAGAAACCTGCCTACATTCACCCACTGTTTGCTCGGATACCTGACCACAAGAACAATGGTGCAATCATAACCACAGTCTGTGTTTTAGCATGGTTGAAAATGAATTAGCGTTGGAAGAAATGCTAACCTATCTGCACTGGAAAGTCGAATGTCTCTGGGGTTAGAAGAGAAGATCTCAAAGTTTGCAAGATCAAACTGCTGCAGCTGAACATATTGACAGAGCTCCACGATAAACCTGCACACACCAAAACCGATGAGTAGCCAACCCAAACTGAACGGAGTGCTGTGCTAAGAAAAAAATGAAAATATCCATTTTGTTTGAAAGCTAAGAGGTAGCTAAGATTTCTTGGTATTTCAGACTATTGATGGCCTTCTGTTACATTTTTGGTGCCCATCCTGTGGGCCATGGCAAATGCCACATGCTTTTTCAATTGTTGTTTTCGAGATGTGAAGTTCTAGTGCACTGGGTTTCTCATTCAGACGACCACTCTGACATTTGTCGGATGACCGACTATAGGAATCCTCATTTGAGCGGCCAATCAACCCAGTCTAATCAAAACGTGGAAAAGTCATTGTGCAGAGAGAATCTGCACAGCTGATAAAAGACTGGTGTGTCCGGTGACCGGTGTGTACATACCCCTCTCAATGACAAAGCGATCCTGTGTACACACTACCGAACAGATCAGCAACTCACCATGGTGGCAGAAGCTTAGATTCTGTCTCATTGACATGCTCCGGCATCTGTGGTCGTATGATCACTAGTGCCTCATAGTCTTCAACACCTCCTGTTATCCAAATGTCTTTGGGTGCAGTGGCTTTATCTCGCAGAAAGATGGTCACGAGGGCTGCATTGAATGTTTGGGTTACAGCATGGTAACGTGGCGCACATAAAGACAGAGTGTGAGCATTGTACTTTGGCGTACGCTGCAGTAAATAGGCTGTAATTTTTTGAAGCTGGTTACGGGTGCTATCTCCTCACTGAGGGTGAAGCAGCTGGTGATCGAGCCGTAGTGGCGACAGCCAAATGCCGGTCAATGCAAGCTAGGGTTAGGGTACCAGGCTCCGCCTCTCACCCTCGCCTCTCGCCCAGTGTGCTTCCCATCAGGCACAATGAGTCGCAACTTAAGTCGCAGCACAGTGCTTTGGTTGGAGGTGTGTCTGGTAAGGCACTCTTGATCTTGAGCAGCCACCTAACCACCCGCCCCCCACTCCCGCTACTGTGTCACAGGCATGGGTCAAGGAGGAACCCCACAATCAGGTGAGTACCGTCTCCCAGGGTTGAACAACTCTGATCCCCTGATTAGTGCTAACTAGGGTTGCCTTCAAGTCTGCCATTGTCTGCCTCATCTCCAGAACCATAGGAGTATCCCAAAGGAAGCCCCAGTCTGATTTCCTGGGAGCCTGGGGAAGCTTCCCAGATTGTCCTGCTGGGCTATGCCCCCTACAAGGTACCGCAGTGTAGAACACACCCCTGCTCTCAGGGCAGGCGTTTCAGACCTGAGAGAGGAGATCATTGCTCGTCTAGCCAAAGGTGCAATAGAGCTGGTCCCTCCTGTCAATATGGAAAGGAGTCTTTACCGTCCCCTGGTTTCCTGGTTCCCAAAAAGACCATTGTGCTCAATCCTATACCTTAAAATCGTTAACCAGTACCTGGCCAAGTACCTGTTAGATTTCATCAGGTCTATCTGTCCTCACGATTAGATCGCCCCCATTGACCTGAAGGATGCATACTTTCATGTAGCCATGCAGCATTCCGAAGGTTCTGTTTTGAGAGGAAATCCTACGAAAATTGCGTCCCGCCCTTCAGCCTGTCCCTTTTGCCCCACACCTTTACAAAAGCAGCAGAGGCAGCTCTGACCCCACACCGCATGGATGGGCTCTGTATTCTGGGGTGCCTGGATGACTGGCTCATAGTAGCCTCCTCCTGGGCCCAGATAATGGACCATTGATGTAGGAATGCCACAGCTTTGAGATCATGTGTTTAAAACAGGTGGAGCTCAGTTAGCTAGTTTGGCTCCTCCAGCAGCACAGGAAGAATGATTTCGCTACACCTGTCTTTTATCAGCTGTTTAACTGGTGATTAACTGGAGATCAAAGGTTGCCGGTTCGATCTCCAGCTCCACTGGGAGTCAAAGGTGGGATGAGTTTTGAAACTCAATTTGGAATCATTGAGACAACTCAGACAACCATTACTGTGGTGACCTTGAGCAAGTCACCAGTTACCACAGCTCCCCAGCTCGCCGCTGCCATGGCTGCCCTCCGGGTGTGTGTTCACAGTGTGTTGGTTCACTGCTGTGTGTGTGTGCACTTGGATGGGTTAAATGCAGAGCACAAATTCCTTGTATGGGTCACTTTATACTTGGTCCTAACATCACTTTCACTTCACAATAAATTGGCCCCTATTGATTAGTTGATTCCCATAGCCCTATCAAGCAGATTCCCATAGTTGGTCATCTGACTTACGTCTCTGTTCCCTCCTTACGGGAACGTGCGGTTACACAAGTAACCTAAATGTTCTTTTATACACACCTGATAGCGAACCGATCCATTTTTATTCACACTTTGCACAGAAACATTATCACAAAAGCTGTTGGGATTAAAATAAAATATCCTTGTTTAGTAAAATATTTTAGTGGAACTTTAGCGTGACAAGTTTTTTTTCAGGGACTATATTTGCCAAAGGTTCCATTTATGCACTATATAAATCAGACATTTGTTCATATACCTAACCGCACCCTCCTACTCATGCCCAGTGGGTTAGGTACACTATGTCCTGTCTCTACGTGGAGAAAAGCAAGAGGGTCGGAAATGACTTTCTTTAAGACATAGGAACCTTTCATGAACCTGAGCTGTGTTGACTCTGCCCCGTTCCGGTGCCTGCTTTATACCGCGATGTATATTTATATGTATGTGAGTATAAATACCTGTATCTCTCTGTATTTATATTGTTGTTTTGGTTGTTTTGTTGTTTTGTATATACGTCTGCAGTAATAGCCAGAGTAATAAGTACTGTGCTTCAATATCACATTATACGGTGTTTATATAAGGACCCCAAGTTAAGGAGACGTGCTGAGGAAGCACCAAGACTGACTCGGAGAAGGACTCTTGAGAGTGCTAGGTGCTGAAATGATGAATTTGTAGAACGGGAACTAGCTGAAAAAAGTGAGGTATGGCTTTGTATTTGATATGGTACAAGTGAGGAATGCTGAAAGCTTTTAAGAAGGAGTTTATTCACCTCATTTTCAAGAACTCTCAACGTTGTTTAATTGTTAGATCAGTGTTCACCTGACTGGCCCCTCGCGTGGGGTGTACTGTAGACTGCTGAACTTAGCATATAATGTTTGCAGATGCTGATTTAATGTTGTCAAAATCTGGTCAGGCTTTTTTTCTGCCTAGAGTTGTGTGGGCGCTTCTAAGCTCAAGAGCACGAGACCCGAACGCCCTCAATAGACAAATGATGCCTGTGTATTTTTGTCAAAAGATGCCTTCCTCTACTCTTGCTGAAATACATTGCTGTATATGTGCATCAAACTGAGGAAATGGTAATAGTTTCACTCTAAAAAGCTCTTTTGTGACAAAAAGCCACACACCACTGCTCTCAGAGGGAGATTATTACATTCAGTATTTTTAACATCAGAAGTGTCTGACCATTTAGGGGGCATTAACACAGGTTGTACTTGCAAAACCTGCAACATGTTCTCAAGGATAAAAAAAAAAAAGAATTTCAATGCTTAGTTCAAACTTTTATGCTCATCACCTTTTCAGCTCTTTACAGATCAATACAGATCCACTTGAGATCCTTCTGAAAAGCAACTCTCCAATTTGTAAAAAAAGATGCTTCAGACATTGAGGAACAAAGAAGTGGTAGATGTTTCTGCTTTTCTACACGGATTAGAAGATTACTGCACCAGCTGGCTTCAGATAAAAGTGATTTACTGCCTCCCTGAGACACGACCTTCTTCACTGGAGGGGGCGACTAGAAGCTGCCGGAACGGTCAGCAAATACTGAATACCATTACTTGTACACAGAATAAACTCGTGTTTTACATCGAGCTGAGAAGAAATCATGGCCTACTGCGGCACATTTTGCATTTTACTTTGTTTTTTTCCTTTTCTTAGTCCATCCTGGATCTGTTTTTATTTTTCAATGGAGGCATGGAGAGCAATGGCATCTCATACCATGTGTTGTCTTCCTCTGAAAGCTCTTATGTTCTAATGCCTTGGGATGATCCTGGTCTAAGCTCCGGAGAAAGGAGATCACTGTTCATTTAAGTGATTTAACAAAATGAATCGCTGGCTCTTTCGATAGTTAACCGATTGACACGGAGGTGACATGTAAAGGCATTAAAATAGGTGTTTGGTGTGATGATAGCGGACATGAAAAAGGTTATTTCAGCCAAGTGCTTGGTTCACTGAGGGCTAGATTTGTGTATTTCAGCAGGTGACTCGTGACTTCGAGATATTTACTGTTAAAAGCACAAAATACTGCAAACGAATCATGTGAAATGACACTCACCAGATCTTGTTGTTGCAGGGGTTGAGCATGTACACGTCTCTGTTCTCCATTAGAATGGCAGAAGTGCTCTGGAGGATCACAGGATTTTGTTTAATGCCATGGTCATATCCTATCCATCTCATGTGCAGCAGCTTATTAGTGCTACCTTTGCCTCAGGGTTGGAGCGGAGGATCTTGGCTCCACACTCCACTGAGGCATAGTTAGTGAAAACATGCCGGTTTGTCTTCTTCTGAGGCTCAGGAAGCAGTCGCTGAGAGACCTGACCTAAGACACAGCGCACGCATGCACACAACACCAGATCACTCTTTAGGTGAAGGCCTCATTTCATTGTGATGATAAAAAAGAAAACATCTGCATGGTGTAAGTTTGAGGAAGAAACTTCCTCTTCAATCACCTTTTCCTCGTGTCTGTTTGTTTGTTTTCCTCCGCTCTTCCTTCACGCTCTCGTTTTCTCTCACCTGCTGGCTCCGCGGAGCCTTAGTGATCTGTGCTCATGAACGGTTTGCACTGCTTTTTAATTCTCAGTTAAAGTAGATTAAAATTCTAATTTTTATTCCTACGTTTATTTTAGTCAGGTTTTGTCCTCTTCATGGGCTGGTTATGTTTGCTTCCTGTGTTTTGATTCTCAAATAAATCACTCTCGCTCTCCCATCTGCTGACCGTTCTATGCTCTGTATTGGCAAACAACATCGAGAATCCAATATGAACACCTAAAGCCAACTATGGGCTGGCTCTCTCCCCTGGTGGCAGTGCTGCTAGGGTCACCACCTGGTTCGAGAAAGGGACCAATGGGACCTTGGGCACGAATCCGGGCCTGATGATAACCAGGGAGTCCTCAGGCCCGAACTCTAAGCAGGACTCGTCGATGGACAGTGTCTGGAGATCTCCAACCCCATTTAGGGAGACCAGGTCCAGGAGGACTCCAGCCTTCAAAGAGAGGACATGCAGCTTGGCTGATATTAATGTCTCAAAAGGAGACATCAGCAACCTGCAGAGGGCGAAGTAGAGCTCCCAAGAGGCTACGGAGAGGGGTTTAGAGGGCAATCTCCTCTTGCAGGAATGAGGCTCCCATCCGGGGGACAGGGGTATGCACCATGCTTCGAAACCTGGGGGGCTCGTAGATGAACTGATTTGTGCTGGATTGTTTGGATGAACCACTGAGAGACCCTGGGAGCTTCCGTCAGGCTCCCAGGCGAGAAATAAACATGTTTATTTTGAGTTAATTATTTAGAATAATTCTGTTTGGTGACGTGATGATGTCATGAAGATCACGTGAAATTGATGCTACCGTGCCGCTCCTGAAATTTACATTTAAATCAAAATTCAAGTGTATTTTGTGTTGATTCTGTGTGAAAAAAATAGAAATGCAAAGCATTTTGGGGGACGGCACGCTGGTGCAGTGGGTAGCACTCTGGCCTTCCAGCTAGAAGGTTGTCTGTTCGAGGCTTGCCGGTGACCTTCCTGGAAGGAGTTTGCATGTTCTCCCGGTGCTCGCATGGGTTTCCCAGAAACATGTGGTTAGGTTAATTATTTTTAGGTTAAATTCCCCTCAGGTGTGAATGTGTGAGTGAATGTTGCCCTGCGATGGACTGGTCACCTGTCCAGGGTGTACCCCCTGGCACCAGAAGACCCCTGTGGCAGGAAAACGGAAGGAATGATGCTGAAGTTCCATGTTGTTTGTGTAACGTGCACTTTCGAATCTTTAAGAGTCTGTTGTGATGAATCCTCTTACTGAACTCTTTGGATCATTTTGGAATGTGATGTAATATTCTTTACTCTGTTCATCATTGAGAAAATTAAATCAGCAAATCTTCATTTCTTGTTGAAAAAGGTTCCGCAGGTGGTGCGCGCGGTGAGCCTTTTGTCTGTGTAGCATGCGCTCTGCATATCGTTGTGACTTGATATCAATCATCTCGTTCACTCACTCTTCTCCTGCTCCAGAGCGATCTTTGTCCACTCCTGAAAAGTAAGGATCTCCGGGCTTCCACAGGAAACGACAGAGGGCTCTTCCTGAGTGTTCACACAAACATAGAATCAAGATAAATTTCCAAGCAGATGATTCCAAACAACTCACAAAGTTCCTTCCTCCCTCCCTCCCTCAAATTCATGACAGTGGTCTTGTGCTTTAACCCACAACTCGTCATGTTGCAGCTTCTCCACATGCCTGGGCTCCCGGGTTACAACCGTAAATAACCTTTATACGGCATTTGTTTCAAATTGAGTTTATTTTCTGTGATAAACATGTAGAAAGAATATCCGAGCACACTTAGTACTATTCCATCCTTCGTATCGTCTCCCGGGTCCTACACAGCGAAGCACAGACAGAAGCCGATTCCGTTTAGAGAGTATCTAAAAAAAAAAAAAACGAAAACGGAAAAAAAAACTTTTTCCCACAATGCCTTTAGCCGCAACTGTGTTTCCGCATCCATACTCACGAGTGAACCTGCAGAGCTGCCAACTCTCACACATTGAATGTAAGACTCATGCATTTGAGCGATTTCTCATGCTAAAATAAAATTCCAAGATGTGAAATGGGCGGAGCTAATAGTTTATCTGTGATCTGTTTCTTGAGCCTGATGATAAAAGATGATGATCGATGTGCATCGTCTTCAGTCTGTGAGGTTTTTTTTTTGCTAAACAAATTACAAAAATGCTATTTTTCTTTATTCACTTGGACAGTTTGATCCTTCATTAATGGAGTTATGTGGGTTTTCATAAGCTGACAAAAATCAAAGGATTTATATTAGAACAACATACAATTGAACTGAATTGTCACTTGAATAAGTTATAAATAATGAGTTATTTAACATTAAGGAGTAGTTACATTTATTTTACATTACATTCGATTACATTGTTTTACATTTATAAGTTACATCTGGCACTTTGAGGACAGCCATTATGCTAATGTGGCCCTCTGTGAAAATGAGTTTGACACCCCTGGTCTAGATGTTTGGCATTATTCCAGAAGAAATTCAGGAGGAGGACAGGGTTAAAGGTATAAATGTCACTTGAGAGAATCTTCCACTCAGTATGGCTAAACCGTTTTAGCCGAAGAGGAGGAAGAATATTAAGATCATTTAGAGATGAATTCAGATTCTGAGCAGCAGAGGGAGCACTACATGGAGCTACTGACAGACAGATTGGATGGTCTTTCACCCCGAGGGGAGAGCAGTATTGATTCTCCGATCTGACGCAGCAATATTGATTCGCGAAATCCCGAAACGATTCTCAAAGCACGTGCTTCCCTGCAAGAGGATATGAATGTTCACCTCTGGTTAAAAAAAAGTTGTTTAAAGTAAACACACTGTTATTCATGTAGATGTGTTAATTTGACGTATTATAAATGTAATCAGGAGAGTTTCGGTTACCAGCGTTCAAATATGGATCTGGTGTCTGCAAAACTAACCTTTCAAATATATCTAATGTTTAAAGCTGATCAAAATTGAATCCAATCGCTGAAATCATTTGAGGGAAATCTGAGGGACTGGGTAAGTTCACATCTCAAGGAGCGCCCTTTGTCTTCACTCTGCTGAAGTCTTCTCTAGCTTGTTGGCCCTCTATCGCCTTTCTTTCTCCTCCTCCCCTCCATGCCCCTTTCTTTCCATCTTTTATTCCTATCTTCCTCCCCTCCATCCCCTTTCTATCTTACGTCCCTCTATCCCCTTTCTCTCTCCTCCTCCCCTCCATCCTCCTTTCTTTCTCCTTCTCCTCTCCATCCCCTTTTCTTTCCATCTTTCTTCCCTCT
>SRMA01026984.1:0-28203 GCA_007224835.1 Danionella cerebrum
AGATGATTTTATTCTCTCTCTAAGATGCCTTTTAACACAATAAAACTGCTCAAAATGATGCGCTGGCATCACATGATCTGTATTTTGACATGGCACTTCTTTACGGAATATTTGCTCTTTTTCCGGTTCTTGAGAACTATGGATCAATCTACACTTCGGAAGTGTAGCCATGATTTCAGATGATTTTATTCTCTCTCTAAGATGCCTTTTAACACAATAAAACTGCTCAAAATGATGCGCTGGCATCACATGATCTGTATTCTGACATGGCACTTTTTAACGGAATATTTGCTCTTTTTCCGGTTCTTGAGAACTATGCATCAATCTACACTTCGGAAGTGTAGCGCATGATTTCAGATTATTTTATGCCCTTTCTGAGATGCCTTTTAACACAATAAAACTGCTCAAAATGATGCGCTGGCATCACATGATCTGCATTTTGACATGGCACTTTTTCACGGAATATTTGCTCTTTTTCCGGTTCTTGAGAACTATGGATCAATCTACACTTCGGAAGTGTAGCGCATGATTTCAGATTATTTTATTCTCTTTCTAAGATGCCTTTTAACACAATAAAACTGCTCAAAATGATGCGCTGGTATCACATGATCTGTATTTTAACTTGGCACTTTTTGACGGAATATTTGCTCTTTTTCCGGTTCTTGAGAACTATGGATCAATCTACACTTCGGACGTGTAGCGCATGATTTCAGATTACTTTATTCTCTTTCTGAGATGCCTTTTAACACAATAACTGCTCAAAATGATGCCCTGGCATCCCATGATCTGTATTTTGACATGGCACTTTTTGACGGAATATTTGCTCTTTTTCCGGTTCTTGAGAACTATGGATCAATTTACACTTCAGAAGTGGAGCGCATGATTTCAGATGATTTTATTCTCTTCCTGAGATGCTTTTTTACACAATAAAACTGCTCAAAATGATGCGCTGGCATCACATGATCTGTATTTTGACATGGCACTTTTTGACGGAATATTTGCCTTTTTTCCGGTTCTTGAGAACTATGGATCAATCTACACTTCGGAAGTGTAGCGCATGATTTCAGATTATTTTTTCTCTTTCTGAGATGCCTTTTAACACAATAAAACTGCTCAAAATGATGCGCTGGCATCACATGATCTGTATTTTGACATGGCACTTTTTGACGGAATATTTGCTCTTTTTTCGGTTCTTAAGAACTATGGATCAATCTACACTTCGGAAGTGTAGCGCATGATTTCAGATTATTTTTTTCTCTTTCTGAGATGCCTTTTTGACACAATAAAACTGCTCAAAATGATGCGCTGGCATCACATGATCTGTATTTTGACATGGCACTTTTTGACGGAATATTTGTTCTTTCTCCGGTTCTTGAGAACTATGGATCAATCTACACTTCGGAAGTGTAGCGCATGATTTCAGATTATTTTATTCTCTTTCTCAGATGCCTCTTAACACAATAAAACTGCTCAAAATGATGCGCTGGCATCACATGATCTGTATTTTGACATGGCACTTTTTGACGGAATATTTGCTCTTTTTTCGGTTCTTGAGAACTATGGATCAAACTTAACATCTAAAGTGTAGCGCATGATTTCAGATGATTTTATTCTCTTTCTGAGATGCCTTTTAACACAATAAAACTGCTCAAAATGATGCGCTGGCATCACATGATCTTTATTTTGACATGGCACTTTTTGACGGAATATTTGCTCTTTTTCCGGTTTCTGAGAACTATGGATCAATCTACACTTCGGAAGTGTAGCGCATGATTTCAGATTATTTTATTCTCTTTCTGAGATGCCTTTTAACACAATAAAACTGCTCAAATTGATGCGCGGGCATCACATGATCTGTATTTTGACATGGCACTTTTTGACGGAATATTTGCTCTTTTTCCGGTTCTTGAGAACTATGGATCAATCTACACTTCGGAAGTGTAGCGCATGATTTCAGATTATTTTATTCTCTTCTGAGATGCCTTTTAACACAATAAAACTGCTCAAAATGATGCGCTGGCATCACATGATCTGTTTTTTGACATGGCACTTTTTGACGGAATATTTGCTCTTTTTCCGGTTCTTGAGAACTATGGATCAATTTACACTTCGGAAGTGTAGCGCATGATTTCAGATGATTTTATTCTCTTTCTGAGATGCCTTTTAACACAATAAACTGCTCAAAATGATGCGCTGGCATCACATGATCTGTATTTGGACATGGCACTTTTTGACGGAATATTTGCTCTTTTTCCGGTTCTTGAGAACTATGTATCAATCTACACTTCGAAAGTGTAGCGCATGATTTCAGATTATTTTATTCTCTTTCTGAGATGCCTTTTAACGCAATAAAACTTCTCAAAATGATGCGCTGGCATCACATGATCTGTATTTTGACATGGCACTTTTTTACGGAATATTTGCTCTTTTTCCGGTTCTTGAGAACTATGGATCAATCTACACTTCGGAAGTGTAGTGCATGATTTCAGATGATTTTATTCTCTTTCTGAGATGCCTTTTAACACAATAAATCAGCTCAAAATGATGCGCTGGCATCACATGATCTGTATTTTGACATGGCACTTTTTGACGGAATATTTGCTCTTTTTCCGGTTCTTGAGAACTAAGGATCAATCTACACTCCGGAAGTGTAGCGCATGATTTCAGATTATTTTATTCTCTTTCTGAGATGCTCTTTAACACAATAAAACTGCTCAAAATGATGCGCTGGCATCACATGATCTGTATTTTGACATGGCACTTTTTAACGGAATATTTGCTCTTTTCCCGGTTCTTGAGAACTATGGATCAATCTACACTTCGGAAGTGTAGCGCATGATTTCAGATTATTTTACTCCCTTTCTGAGATGCCTTTTAACACAATAAAACTGCTCAAAATGATGCGCTGGCATCACATGAGCTGTATTTTGACATGGCGCTTTTTGACGGAATATTTGCTCTTTTTCCGGTTCTTGAGAACTATGGATCAATCTACACTTCGGAAGTGTAGCGCATGATTTCAGATGATTTTATTCTCTCTAAGATGCCTTTTAACACAATAAAACTGCTCAAAATGATGCGCTGGCATCACATGATCTGTATTTTGACATGGCACTTTTTGACGGAATATTTGCTCTTTTTCCGGTTCTTGAGAACTATGGATCAATCTACACTCTGGAAGTGTAGCGCATGATTTCAGATTATTTTATTCTCTTTCTGAGATGCCTTTTGACACAATAAAACTGCTCAAAATGATGCGCTGGCATCACATGATCTGTATTTTGACATGGCACTTTTTGACGGAATATTTGCTCTTTTTCCGGGTTCTTGAGAACTATGGATCAATCTACACTTCGGAAGTGTAGCGCATGATTTCAGATTATTTTATTCTCTTTCTGAGATGCCTTTTAAACACAATAAAACTGCTCAAAATGATGCGCTGGCATCACATGATCTGTATTTTGACATGGCACTTTTTGCCTGAATATTTGCTCTTTTTCCGGTTCTTGAGAACTATGGATCAATCTACACTTCGGAAGTGTAGCGCATGATTTCAGATTATTTTATTCTCTTTCTGAGATGCCTTAACACAATAAAACTGCTCAAAATGATGCGCTGGCATCACATGATCTGTATTTTGACATGGCACTTTTTGACGGAACATTTGCTCTTTTTCTGGTTCTTGAGAACTATGGATCAATCTACACTTCGGAAGTGTAGCGCATGATTTCAGATTGTTTTATTGTCTTTCTGAGATGCCTTTTAACACAATAAAACTGCTCAAAATGATGCGATGGCATCACATGATCTGTATTTTGACATGGCACTTTTTAACGGAATATTTGCTCTTTTTCCAGTTCTTGAGAACTATGGATCAATCTACACTTCGGAAGTGTAGCGCATGATTTCAGATGATTTTATTCTCTCTCTAGATGCCTTTTAACACAATAAAACTGCTCAAAATGATGCGCTGGCATCACATGATCTGTATTTTGACATGGCACTTTTTGACGGAATATTTGCTCTTTTTCCGGTTCTTGAGAACTATGGATCAAACTGAACATCTATAGTGTAGCGCATGATTTCAGATGATTTTATTCTCTTTCTGAGATGCCTTTTAACAAAATAAAATTGCTCAAAATGATGCGCTGGCATCACATGATCTGTATTTTGACATGGCACTTTTAACGGAATATTTGCCCTTTTTCCGGTTCTTGAGAACTATGGATCAATCTACACTTCGGAAGTGTAGCGCATGATTTCAGAATTTTTTATTCTCTTTCTGAGATGCCTTTTAACACAATAAAACTGCTCAAAATGATGCGCTGGCATCACATGATTCGTATTTTGACATGGCACTTTTTGACGGAATATTTGCTCTTTTTCCGGTTCTTGAGAACTATGGATCAATCTACACTTCGGAAGTGTAGCGATGATTTCAGATTATTTTATTTTCTTTCTGAGATGCCTTTTAACACAATAAAACTGCTCAAAATGATGCGCTGGCATCACATGATCTGTATTTTTGACATGGCACTTTTTAACGGAATATTTGCTCTTTTTTGCTCTTTTTCCGGTTCTTGAGAACTATGGATCAATCTACACTTCGGGAGTGTAGCGCGTGATTTCAGATTATTTTATTCTCTTTCTGAGATGCCTTTTAAACAATAAAACTGCTCAAAATGATGCGCTGGCATCACATGATCTGTATTTTGACATGGCACTTTTTGACGGAATATTTGCTCTTTTTCCGGTTCTTGAGGAATATGGATCAATCTACACTTCGGAAGTGTAGCGCATGATTTCAGATTATTTTATTCTCTTTCTGAGATGCCTTTTAACACAATAAAACTGCTCAAAATGATGCGCTGGCATCACATGATCTGTATTTTGACATGGCACTTTTTGACGGAATATTTGCTCTTTTTCCGGTTCTTGAGAACTATGGATCAATCTACACTTCGGAAGTGTAGCGCATGATTTCAGATTATTTTATTCTCTTTCTGAGATGCCTTTTAACACAATAAAACTGCTCAAAATGATGCGCTGGCATCACATGATCTGTATTTGGACTTAGCACTTTGCCACGGAATATTTGCTCGTTTCCCGGTTCTTGAGAACTATGGATCAAACTAAACTTTGGAAGTGTAGCGCATGATTTCTGTTGATGAAATGACGAAATGTGATTTCATGACTCCATGTTTTTGTAGATACTAAATGTATGATTTATCAAATGCATTAATAACTGTGTCTGTTCAGTTCTATTAGTTCTCATTCCTTTCAGAGATTTTCTCAGCGTTTACCGTGAGCTAGATTTCAAACTATTCTTTACCAGTCACTCCTTTCCAAATCTAATTTATGAACAAAACTTCAAAACCACTGAGAACCATCCTGTTGATGGCGGTGTTGTGCCATTTTTCGACTCCGCGGCAGATTCTGACTCCCCTCTCTGCGTGAACGCGCATGACGTCACGGTTGACGGAAGTTTTCGGGGACGTTTTTTGCGAGGGTTTTTTTTTTTCATTAAGCATACCGAGAGTTGATTAAAGTGAGTTGGTCTGTAGTTTGTTCATTTTATATTAAAAATATTTTTTCTGTTTCTTATTTGCAGTTGTGGGTTTCCGACTGAGAAGCCTTTGTATATTATACAAGTTCGAGGCGAGGATGGATACTCAAAACTGTGGTTTTAATTAAAAAAGTTTGTTAAAGGAGGGAAAAAAGTACTTAGTTGACTTCTTTATGGATCCATGAAATAAAAAAAATCTTTACACCTATGTAATTTCTTCGGGTCATCATTTCCACATGATTATAATGGTCTATTTAGCAACAGTCTTTGATGTGAGTTGCTAATTTATTAAGACGGTTTTAATGGGTTCTAAATGGCACATAATTTGTACACCAGGGTTTTAATGTCATTTTTGTAAAAAGAGATTTTTTTAGTTATAGCTTTGATGAAATTGTTGTAGATAATGTGTGGTTTGAATTGACAGTTGGTTTGTGGTGAATTAAGATTGTGTAGATATGGGAAGTTTTCTAATCATGGAAGAGAAAAGGGTTATCAATGTGGGTTCATGCATTTAAATATGTATTGGTGTTTAGTTGAGATGACTTTATTGTTGAACAAGGACGAAATCTGGGGGTAAAAATGGACAGTGATCTGAAATTCGATGTGCAGATCAAATCAATTGTCAAGTCCAGTTTTTATCATTTACGACAACTAGCCAAAGTCAAGCCATTTTTATCAAGACATCATTTTGAGATTTTAATCCATGCTTTTATCTCATGTAGACTTGATTACTGTAATGCACTTTATGTTGGGCTCAGCCAGAAGCTGCTGTCTCGTCTGCAATTAATTCAAAATGCTGCAGCCCGACTTTTAACAGGTACCAAAAAATTTGAGCACATCACTCCCATTTTAGCTTCTATGCATTGGCTACCGGTGCATTTTGGGATTGATTTTAAAATTCTTTTATTTGTTTTTAAATGTCTTAATGGCCTCGCCCCACAGTATTTGTCCGACCTGCTTCAGCCATACATTCCCTCACACCCTCTAAGGTCGGCAGATCAGTCTCTTTTAAGAGTCCCACAAACAAAGAGGAAATCTAGAGGTGATCGTGCTTTTGCAGTTGCTGCCCCCAGACTATGGAACAGTCTGCCCCTGCACATTAGGCAGGCTGACTCTCTTGTAGCTTTTAAATCCTCTTTGAAAACATACTTTTTCTCCCTGGCTTTTAACTCAGTCTGAGATGTTGACTTTTACTGTGTTATGTCTTTACTATGTTTTTATTGTTTTTTTATCTTCATGTGTTTTATATGCTTTTGTATTTGTGGACAGCACTTTGGCCAACTGGGTTGATTTTAAAGTGCTCTATAAATGAAGTTGAGTTGAGAATGAGTAATGGAAAAACCATTGTTAGTGCATTCTGATATTTACAGTTGTGTTCAGAATTATTCTACCCCCACTGAAATTGAGTGTTTTGGCCAGTTTGACATTGATTTTGATTATTTCAGTCATCTTGTTTACAATTAAATCAAAGAGGCACTTGTAAATCAGACAAATATAACATAACTTTTATAATGAAATAACTACAAATGTCTTTTCTGTGCTCACATCATTATTAGTTTTATTCAACCCCCAAGTGACATTCAATCTTAGTACTTAATACAACAACCCTGTCCAGTTATAACAGCTTTTAAACGTGAAGCATAGCTTGACACAAGTGTCTTGCAGAGATCTACATGTATCTTCGCCCATTCTTCATGGGCAGAAGCCTCCAGTTCAGTCACATTCTTAGGCTTGCGCGCTGCAACTGCTTTCTTTAAGTCCCACCAGAGGTTCTCAATCGGATTTAAGTCTGGTGACTGCGATGGCCACTCCAAAATGTTCCAGCCTTTAATCTGCAACCATGCTCTAAGAGCTGGAAGGGTGTTTAAAAAACAATGAATGAGTGAATTATTATTATAGTGGTGGTTGTTGTTGTTGTTCTAATGCTGTTTATCTCTTTATTTTAAATACGTTTTTATTTTATTTAACGCTGTCAAATATGAAGCCGTGCAGAAGGAAGGAGAAAAAAAAAGAGAAGGAAAGAAAGAAAAAAAAAGGCAGGATCCCTTCCTCCTCCCTCACCGCAATCCACCTAGACTTCAAACACATCGGTGAGCAGTTTCCCGCTCCCAAGCAGCTGAGACTTCGTGAGTCTTATATATGTGGTCCAATACGCAGAGCGTTTCGGTTGACGGTGACCAGAATTTTTCACGGTCTTCCCCAACACTCTGTTCGCGAGCAGCGTGCAGTTCTCGGTCGACGGCAGCTCTCGGGTCATTTGTTAACTTGTCTCGACGGAGTGGATTCAAGGTTTGTCTCAAACAGCGACCTATGCAAATGAGTTCAATCCTATAGGTCGCGTCGTCACGCTCGTCACGCCAGACAGTTAAACGTTTGTTTAGATTTGATGTGTCCATGTTTGACTCGCCTAAGAAATGCTTTTGTCTTTTATTTGAAGCTGGTGGTTAACTCGACGCTTAACAACATCAAAAGATTCATGGTGTGTATTTGTGTTTTTTTTTCTTTTCAGAGGTTCGCCACCTGAGGGCGCACGCGCTCCAAAAACCGCAGAGAGAGAGAAAGAGAGAGAGAGAGAAGGCCAGGGGTGAGTAACGGTTTTTGCTCAATTTCTCTCCGATCTCTTGGTCACTTTCGATAAATTACTGCTTGTGGGAGATTTTAATATTCATGTAGATGAACCAGGTGATGCCCTTGGACTGTCATTTATAGACCTACTAAATTCATGTGGGGTTCAACAAAACATTTCCAGACCACCTCATCGTCTTAATCACACATTAGATTTAATAATATCCCACGGATTAGACGTCAGTGATATGAACATTATACCTCAGTCTGATGATTTTACAGACCATTATCTCGTCATGTTCACATTACCAGTAGAGCAGATTAGTCGCGTGTCACCACGTTATAGACTCGGTAGGACTATTGTTCCATCAACTAAGGACAGATTCATAAGTAACCTGCCCAATCTGTCTATTTGTCTAACCACTATCCCCGGAATCCGAACGATCAAGACGAATTAACTAACATGATAGGCACCTCCCTCGCTAGCACATTAGACATCAGGTTAAAAAAGGTTAGAGAAATAATACCTGCACCATGGTATAATAGCCATACTCGTGCCCTCAAGAGAGAAACCCGTACTCTATAGAGGAAATGGAGAAAAAAAATAAATGAGCGGTTTTAGACTTGCATACAGAGACAGTATGCTCAGTTACAGACAGGCACTAAAGGCTGCGAGGGTTCAGCACCTGAGCAAACTGATAGAAAACAATCAGAACAATCGCAGGTTCCTTTTTAACACAGTGGCTACACTAACAACAAATCCGTTATCTGTAAAGAGTATTCCATCTCAGTTTAGTAGTGAAGACTTTATGAATTTCTTCACTGAAAGAATTGAAAATATAAGAAACACAATTTCTGACGTCCAACCTCTGACAGCATCCTGTGTTCCAGTCTCACCTGAAATTACTCAGTTACAATTACAGTGTTTTACAAGTATAGGACAGGAAGAGCTGTACGGCCTTATAAATAAAACCAAATCCACAACATGTGTGTTAGATCCTATTCCAACCAAACTGCTAAAAGACGTGTTACTTGCAGCTGGAGAGCCTATTCTTAATATCATTAACTCCTCGCTATCCCTCGGTCATGTCCCTAAACCTTTCAAGTTAGCAGTTATCAAGCCTCTCATCAAGAAACCAAATTTAAAAAAGGTTTCTTAAAATGTATTTATAACTACATAAGATAATAATAATAAACTATTATAAAATGTATTTAAAACTACAGTGGCAAAATTCGACGCATATTCGCTACTCGATACAGTCGACATATTTCACAAGCGCTAGCACTGTGGCTTTTCGTCCAAAGGTCACTAGTTCGAGGCTAGCGGGCGGGTTCTTGAGGCGGAGCTTGCACATACTTCCGTGGGTTTCCTGTAGGTCCGTGGCCACAGATGCTAATGAGTGAAGTGTAGGTTTCTTTTTCAGAAAGCAGCAGAAACGAAGGCTGTGACAGTGATTTCTCTCTCTCTATCTCTCTCTCTCTCTCTCTCTCTCTCTCTCTCTCCCTAGTAGAAATGCCTTACAGGGTCAGTAAAAGCACAGGGCTCTCTTCATGCCGCGACTGCGATGACGTGTCTGTGTGAATTCGTGAAGGCCAATAAATTGCGTTGGTGTTCTGTCTTTGACATGCGCTGTCTTATAAACAGAGTCTGCTTTTACTTGTTCCCTTAGATTCTCCTGGTGAAATTCCCGCGGTGGCGTTGTCCGTTTTGACGAGTTGATTTCTTCTGCTCGTCGCAGTCAGCAGGACAATGCCAGAAACACACAGCCAACGTCAGCGAGAGATGTGCGTGTGTTTATGAGAGCCGACCGCACTCCAAAAGCCACACTCAAGACTCACTCAGAGAACAACATACGGGTAAAGGGCACGCGATGCCAGGCTGCCCAATAACGGAAAGAGAGCAGATTTGGTGTCCAGCACACGTTTGGTTCGATGCTTTTGTAAAATGTACAAATTGTTTATGGTAAAATGTTAAAAATGTAAAAAAAAATAAATAAATAAATAAAGAAAATAAAGAAAACAACAACCTTAGCTCACTTTTTGTACGTGTTTCATCTATGATTCGTACATTGGATATTGTGATTTTCTCGGGACCGTCGTAGAAGTGATCATTTTGAAGTGTTTTGAACATTTCTTATATTTTTTTCAATTTAACAAGAAATCAGTCGCACTAAGAGAAAAACTAAAGTGTTGCCTATAAATGTTTACCCGTTTACTACCTCGTTCGTTCATTGTCTGTATTCGTTGTGAAAATTAATGAACGCGATCTGTGTCTTTGCAGAGAAGAGTATCCTTCAATCGTAATCCGCTCATACGAGGTGTCAAAGCGGTGGCCCTTTGCATCAATCGGTACCCAGGAAGCAGCTCTCGCGTTTCCCAAATCCATCTTCCCTTTTCAGAGTCAAAGGCTTATGGTGCCGGTGCACGTTTCCAGCGCCGTTTGGGAAGATTGCGGGGTACGCCCTAGAATTGAGCAAATTCAATGATCTCGACGCATGTTTTGCTCCAGTGGAGTAAACCGGAGAAAACCCGCTCACGAGAATGAGCAAGTTCCTTTTGGAAGAGCCCGGCTGGCCTCGAACCAGCAACCTTCTCACTAAAAGAGGAACAGCGATACCCGGCATGCCACTCGCAACAAATCATCTGCAATGTATTCACGCGAGAAAAATGAGATGGAGAAAAAAAACAAAAAAAAACAACGGACAAGCCTCTGTCACCCAAAAGCCCGTCGCTGACACAGCTACACCGGCGTGATGCTGATGACGAGTCCCACCCCGACTCATCATGGTCAAAATGTAAAGTGCCCTCGCATTGGTTACGTACTCAATGGCATTGAGCACCTAACAAATGTTCTAAGGCATGCGCGGTAATGAATATCGAAACACACATGCGCGATGACGTACTCAATAGTATTGAGGACGTAATCAATGTTCATACGCGCATGCGCGGTGATGGATTTTGAAACTCCCATACCCTGTGATTAGGTTTTAAAGTCTATGGTTAAAACCATAGATATTTTATAATTAGACAAGTGTTCTTTGAAAAGACATAACAATTATACTGACACGAAATACTGTTTTTACTCTGATGATCCCGATTCGTTTGATCACTCGTTTTGGAAGTGCATAAATACAGCAGTTTGTGAAATTGATTTTAAGTAATTGTATTGTTGATATTCTTATTATTATTTGCTATTGTTGTTGTTCTAATGCTGTTTATTTCTTTATTTTAAATACATTTTTATTTTATACATTTATTTAATTTAACAATATGAAGCCGTGCGAAAAAAAAAGTGCGCATCATCTTCCCCTCACCGCAAATCCACACAGACTTCACACACATCAGTGAGCTGGCGCCCCGCTCACAGCCAATGGTGACGTGGAGCGCTTGTCTTAAAATGGCGACGTGGAGCGCTCGTCATTCAATGGCGACGTGGCGCGCTTGTCATTCAATAGTGACGTCGTGCGCTTATTATAAATGGCCTATTATGCAGTGCATTTAAGTTGACGGTGACCGGAAATATTCAGGGTCTCCCCCAACACTCTGTTCGCGAGCAGCGTGTGATTCTCGGTGGGCTTAAGCTCTCAGGTCATTTGGTTCCTCGTCTCGACGGAGTAGATTCAAGGTTTGCTCAAACAGGGACCTATGCAAATGACGTTCAACTCTATTGGTTGCGTCGTCACGCTCGTCATTCTCGTCACGCCTGACTGATAAGCGTTTGTTTAGACTTGATGTGTCTGGTTTTACTTGCCTAAGAAATGCTTTTGTCTTTTATTTGAAGCTCGTGGTTAACTGGACGCTTAACCACTTCAACAGATTCGAGCTGTGTATTTGTGTTTTTTCTTTTCAGAGGTTCGCCACCTGAGGGCGCACACGCTCCAAAAACCGCAGAGAGAGAAAGAGAAAGAGAGAGAGAGAGAGAGGGCCAGGTTTGAGTAACGTTTTTTGTTCAATTTCTCTCTGATCTCTTGGTCACTTTTGATAAATTACTGCTTGTGGGAAATTTTAATATTCATGTAGATGAACCAGGTGATGCCCTTGGACTGTCATTTATAGACCTAGTAAATTCATTTGGGGTTCAACAAAACATTTCCAGACCACCTCAGAGTCTTAGTAGGGAAATATACACCACTTATTAATTAATTTTTTCCTCTTTTTCGAGTTTCAACTTGTTGGTTTACTGTAAGCTGCTTTGAGACACTGTCCGTTGTGAAAAGCGCTATATAAATAATCAAACTTGAACTTGTGTGCTACTGCTGCTGTGTTTAATTGAAAAAAAAAAAGGGATAGAGACAAGAAAATTCGAGACTTGTCTTTTTTCTCTCTAAAGATGGGTTGCAGCTATAACTACAGTGACAAAATTTAGCTTTGAGAGCAAAACTGACATTCCAAATGTGTCCGTGACTGCGGCCCTTTGGGCCTGTGCTAAGGCTGTTCTTTACAGTCGACGCATTTCACAAGAGCTAGCACTGTGGCTTTCCATCAAAAGGTCACTAGTTCGAGGCTAGCGGGCGGCTCCTGCTGGTTACAGATGCTAATGAGCCAAGTACGGGTTTCTTTTTCAGAAAGCAGCAGAAACGAAGGCTGTGACAGTGATTTCTCTCTCTCTCTCTCTCTCTCTCTCTCTCTCTCTCTCCCTAGTAGAAATGCTTTACAGAGTCAGTAAAAGCACAGGGTTCTCTCCACGCCGCGACTGCGATGACGTGTCTGTGTGAATTCGTGAAGGCCAATAAATTGCGTTGGTGTTCTGCCTTTGACATGCGCTGTCTTTTAAGCAGAGTCTGCTTTTACTTGTTCCCTTAGATTCTCCTGGTGAAATTCCCGCGGTGGCGTTGTCCGTTTAGACGAGTTGATTTCTTCTGCTCGTCGCAGTCAGCAGGACAATGCCAGAAACACACAGCCAACGTCAGCGAGAGATGTGCGTGTGTTTATGAGAGCCGACCGCACTCCAAAGCCACACTCAAGACTCACTCAGAGAACAACATACGGGTAAAGTGCACGCGATGCCAGGCTGCCCAATAGCGGAAAGATAGCAGATTTGGTGTCCAGCACACGTTTTGTTCGATGCGTTTGTAAAATGTACAAATTGTTTATGGTAAAATGTTAAAAATGTAAAAAAATAAAGAAACCAAAACAATCTTAGCTCACTTTTTGTACGTGTTTCATCTATGATTCGTACATTGGATATTGTGATTTTCTCGGGACCGTCGTAGAAGTGATCATTTTGAAGTGTTTTGAACATTTCTTATATTTTTTTCAATTTAACAACAAATCAGTCGCACTAAGAGAAAAACTAAAGTGTTGCCCATAAATGTTTACCCGTTTACTACCTCGTTCGTTCATTGTCTGTATTCGTTGTGAAAATTAATGAACGCGATCTGTGTCTTTGCAGAGAAGAGTATCCTTCAATAGTAATCCGCTCATACGAGGTGTCAAAGCGGTGGCCCTTTGCATCAATCGGTACCCAGGAAACAGCTCTCGCGTTTCCCAAATCCATCTTCCCTGTTCAGAGTCAAAGGCTTATGGTGCCGGTGCGCGTTTCCAGCGCCGTTTGGGGAGATTGCGGGGTACGCACTAGAATTGAGCCACTTCAATGATCTCGACGCATGTTTCTGCTCTCGTGGAGTAAAACGGAGAAAAACCCGCTCACGAGAATGGGCAAGTTGATCTCGGAAGGGCCCTGGCTGGCCTCGAACCAGCAACCTTCTCAATAAAATAGGAACAGCGATACCCGGCGTGCCGCTCGCAACAAATCATCTGCAATGTATTCACGTGAGAAAAATGAGATGGAGAAAAAAAAAGAAACGGACAAGCCTCTGTCACCCGAAAGCCCGTCGCTGGCACAGCTACACCGGCGTGATGCTGATGACGAGTCCCACCCCGACTCATCCGTGTCAAAATGTAAAGTGCCCTCGCGTCAAGCACATTTCTTGAGTGTTCTTTGAAAAGACAACAATTATACTAACACGAAGTATTGTTTTTGCTCTGATGAACCCGGCTCGTTTGATCACTCGTTTTGGAATTGCAGAAATACAGCAGTTTGTGAAATTCGATTTTAAGTTATTGTATGGTATGATATTCATATTATTATTATTATTATTTAGGAGCTGGAAGGGCGTTTAAAAAACAATGAATGAGTGAATTATTATTATAGTGGTGGTTGTTGTTGTTGTTGTTGTTCTAATGCTGTTTATCTCTTTATTTTAAATACGTTTTATTTTTTTTAACGCTGTCAAATATGAAGCCGTGCGGAAGGAAGGAGAAAAAAAAAGAGAAGGAAAGAAAGAAAAAAAAGGCAGGGGTCCCTTCCTCCTCCCTCACCGCAATCCACTGAGCCAATGAGATCAACCATTTTGAGACTGACGGGATCGCTAACGAATCACACGACGCGCAGCGTGGAGAGACCACCTCTTACGCACGGGGAGTCATTCCATATTTGGTGACGTAATGACGCCACAAAGCTACAGAAATAATCCAAAATGGCGTTTGCGCGAAGCTATCAACCGGACATAACAACAAACGGACTTTTATCGCTATGGAAATAACTTTTGTTGAAAAAACGGCAAAGGTAAGACAAGATTTACATGCTTGCTTGGTTTTCGCTGGCGTTTTTCGTGGAACTTTCGCTCCCTGCTCTGAAATACTTCATTCAATGTAAATGAGTTGCATATCGCTGGATCCAGCTGGTTGTTATTCATTTAATGTCTTGGTTTTGTGGTGTTTCCGTTTATATTGTGGATACATATTGCACATAAACAAAAGCGTGGTCATGAATTATACTCCGGATATGTTGTTGTTTATTTGCATGGCGTTCGAGCTGTGGTTCACGAATATGAAATTGAATTAGATACGTTTTTTTTTTTTTTTCCGCTGAACACAACAGTATTTAATATGTGTGGGTTATTCTCAGGGTTCGTGAGCTATGGGTGAAAATGTAACGCACAAGGGGGCAAGTCCCCGGTACCGGGGACTCTCAGGCTTAAGAGGCTAAGAAATGCTTTTGTCTTTTGTGCTGTTCAAGACTAATTTATAATTTTGTTAAAAAAGTTAAATTTATTATTTGCAAGTTTATCTGGGTTCATAGTTACGTTGTCGTAGTTTATGTAAGGCATAGGGCTTTTATTTTGAAGGTCTTATAGGCGGAAGTGATTCTTCTTCGTGGTTCTCCGTTCGAAAGCAGTAGTGATGGGAAGTTCGGATCATTTTATGGATTCGGTTCTTTGAGTCTCGTTCAGTAAAATGAACGGATCTTTTTTCGAGTCATTTCGTTCATTTTACTAAAATATCAATAAATGTTGTGTGTACTTCCACATCTACTAGCGTTTTATACACAAACGCGAATCACACTACAAATAAGACAAAACTATAATGCTAAATTTAAAATGAATATAAATATATTACTAAAGCCTACCTGGGTCTTTTAGTCTGGTTTACCCAAACTCTGATCTGTCTTTTTTTTTTTTTTTAATAGATACAATGATACATATATTAAAACGAGTATTACAATTGAACATGTACAAATGATTGTATATTAAATAACCAAAAAATAAAGAAAAATAAAAGGATCAAAATAAAAAGGCATAAGGGGCATATTACAATATTATCTATACACAGATCACATAGTTAAGAGGCATCGAATACAGAGAAATATTTACATATTGATAAAGTTCTGGTGGCTTTCTTGTTTTTACTTTGTTTCATTGCAGATATATGTTGACGAAGCTCACAGAGAAATATAGAAAAGAGAGGGTCTGAGTTAGAAAATTTTGATTTGTGAATATGAAATTTTGCAAGTATAATGAGAAGATTAATAATATGAAATATTTTACTTTGGGATTTGTCATAGTCGTAGAAGCCTAATACGCACTCCTTCCAACATAGAGTAAATCTCTCATGAATGTTGCTTTGAATAAAATTCACAAATTTTCTCCAAAAAAACTTGGTAATGTGGCAGCTCCAGAAGAGGTGGACAACAGTTTCACAGGGATGGTCACAAAAAGAACAAATAGTAGGGATGTCATTTTTAAACTTTTTTAAGTAGAAACGAGCAGGATATATCCTGTGAATAATTTTAAAAGTGACTTCCTTAACTTTATTTGTTAAAAAGTATAATGATGGCAGAATCCAAACTTTTTTCCAGCAAATATTATTTCCAGTATTGCTCCAGTAAGCAGTTACAGCAGGTAGAGATATTATGTTCTGCTGGAAAACTCTGATCTGTCTTCTTTAGATTTAAATCTCTTTTGTTCGACACAAAATTACTTCACTCTGATGTTAACGTGTGCAGTCCGTGCACTCTGTCCGGACTGGCTTCTTTAGCACTTTTGTCACGTGACCGCTACAGTGCCGGGATCCGAAAAGATTCGTTCTTTTGCGAGTCCGGGTCCTTTCGGTCTTTTCTCTTTCCGGCTCATGATGCATTGGTTAACATTACGGAGTGGCCATGAGCCGGAACCCGAAAAGATTCGTTCTTTTTGCGAGTCCTCCGGGTCCTTTCGGTCTTTTCTCTTTCCGGCTCATGCTGCATTGGTTAACATTACGGAGTGGCCATGAGCCGGAACCCAAAAAGATTCGTTCTTTTTGCGAGTCCTCCGGGTCCTTTCGGTCTTTTCTCTTTCCGGCTCATGCTGCATTGGTTAACATTACGGAGCGGCCATGAGCCGGAAACAGAAAAGATTAGTTCATCTTTCGAGTCATTCGGGTCTTTTCGGTCTTCTGTCATTGATGATGAACGGGTTACGCTCGGAAAACCACAAGAATGATGCGCATGCGCCAATGAACGAATCCCTCTCCAACACGACTCGTTCATACGGAGTCACATTAAAGATTTGTTCAAAAAGAACGAATCGTTCTTGAACGACACATCACTATTCGCTAAAGTTACTTCCAAGAATAAGCTTTGTAACCATTGACTGCTTCTAACGGCACTGCCAAAGATGTTGTAATGCGTGAGGTCACCATCTTACCTAGAAAAGTGACTAGACCTTCAGACCTGGCCGCATCAACTTTTATTAGCCAAAATTGGGGCAATTTAATATTGAAGTGACAGAGAGCCACCCTGAAGCGGCCGGACGAGGAACTGCAGTTCCGGAACTTCCGGTTAGGTATCGAGGGAAAGCAGGTAGACCCTTGTTCACCTCGCTCTATTTATGTTAAATTAACTATGACACGTTTTAGAATTTATAAAATGTTTTAATAAAAACTTTTAAACTGCAATATCTTTTTTCAATAGCAAAATAAACATGCAATGCCAAAAACAAAGCCATCGTTATGTCTCGAAATAATTTACAGCAGTTTTGATGTAGAATACATTTTGACTGTCCTGTTATCAAAGAGTATTTACCTCTGTCATACACCAACACTGCCACAACAGCAATAACCACGCCGACCACTGAACACGTGTGTCCAAACATGAATCCCGTTCTTTTCTCAACCTATCCAATCTTGGGAAAGCTTTCAGTGATTAACTCCGGTCTTACCATGGAGCAGTCCTAGTGGCTGTTCGGGGGAAACGAGGGCGGCCGCACGTTTCAACAGATTCATCAAGTTCAGTCAGGAAAGCTGCCCAGGTAAGATAGATAGATAGAGAGACAGCGTGTCCCGTCAAAGAACAGAAAAACAACAATTATTTTGGTTAATAAGGTAGGCGCTTCATGCAATGGCTATTATCAAAAAACTTGAACTAGATCTGTTTGGTATTATCAGACTTCCGCTAACGCGCGGGTACGTGATGACGTAAGCAAACATGGTCGTTACGTTTAAGGTAAAATAAACAAAAGTTCAGCGTCAGATTACTTTCAGAAATTAACAGCAATGTGTGTTTAGTCCCCGCTTTATTACTTAACGATGTCTTCCCGTGTCATATGTAAATTTATATTACGGTCCTCCCTCAACTGTGACGACCATGTGTTCTGATTCATTTCGATGAATCGGTTCAGTTGAACAGTCCTCAAATTGAGAAATTCATGTGGATTTGTGGTATTGTAGTCTTAAAATGTGTTGTCTCATTGTGTCTACATAGCGTCCCGACCAATGGCTACTGGTGCTTTTTTCATGAGGGGATAATACTGTATAACTATCAAAAAGAGCAACACCATAAATGTACTATTAACACATTTGTTTGTCTAAACATACAAAGAATTTCACATTTAGTGTTTTACATTTTATACATACATCTTGCCCTTCTGTTCTTGTGGACACAAAATGTTTTACTTTTTCAAGAAAGGGCTTTAAATCTGTCACTCCAGTCGTCCTCCCTGAGTCTGATCATAGTGTTTTAACAATATCCAGCTCTTCTTATGCATTTGAATGAATTAAATAACAATTAGCCTCTTTGAAGGAAAACAACTTTTCAATTAGGATAATTTCTTCAACTGTGGTTGACAACCCAAGAACAACCTGAAGAAAAAAAATCCCATATAGGCTGAAAATGGGAGTGGCACCAGCCTCCTCCGAGTTCTCTCTTGTGAAACTTGTTCAGTCCGCTGTGGAGTGACAAGAGGATGCACATGGATTTTTGTTAAAGATGGATTGGGGTGCATTGCTTCTAGATACACAAAAGACCTCCTTTTGTCTGGAAGGTAGCTCTAGCACTCAGATGTCTGAGGAATGGAGGCCTCTTCACAGTTATCCAAAGTCTCCTGCAACAACACGCCTCGATCAAAAACCATGGGTGCCTTCAGGAGCTCACACATCTGACCGAATGAGAACCCTTCTGAGAAGCCACCCGAATATTCTTGCGCATATTCATGTGTACAGGCCTTAAGACATGATTATACACTTTAGTGTGACAGTTGTGGATGGCCGTTTGTTGTTTCTCTATATATTTCTCTATATATGCTTGTATAGGGCAGGCAGCGTATGCAAACAAGCTGATTGGTATGTTTTATCAATTTTTTAGTCCTAGCAAGTCCTCTGCATTTGCGGCAAATGCACCAATGTAAGAACCCCAGAGAAGAATCTTTAATAAAGCTCTCTTCTTTTCCAAAACATGAAGAAGTTCGTAAAAACTGAGTGCATTACTTCAGTCTGGACCTATGAATTTTAAACTAATGCTTTAAAATCACATGTTGCTGTTTTGGTTCAGGTTATTTATTCAAATAAATGTTCTGGAGATGTTCCAGTATGTGATTTGTGGCACACTGGTTCATGGATTGAAAGATTCGTTTAGACTAAACTTTAGATCTTATATTGGCATGGAGAATGCCATAGAGTCCGCCATAGCAACTGTAAAACAGTTTTTTGACAATAAAACAAACAAAAGACTTTTAAATGGCACTTTTAAGATTATTTTTCAGCTGTAGCATTTATGGATTTTCTCTTTTAATGGATAGGACAGTGACAGGAAATCAGGAGAAGAGAAAATGGGGTGGGATGGGAAAGACTAAATGGCACTTTTACAAGCCTCAATTTGTAAAATTATTTTTTTTATTTATTTTGCTTCAATGTTTTTACTCACTAAATAAACAAATCATTATTCCATTGATAATTTAATTACCCGGAGGAAACCCACGCAAGCACAGGTAGAACATGCAAACTTCTTCCAGGAAGGTCACCGGTGAGCCTGGAAACCACTTATTCCCTGTCGGGGACACAGGGCTCTCTTGGTACCTATCTCCAGCGCACATTGTGTGCGAGGCAGGGGTACACCGTGGTTGTTGTTACACTCTGATTATGTTACTGTTGTGTGTGGTAACAATGAAAAGAATGTGCAACATTATTTTTCTTAAACACTATACTACTACTAATAGTAAATGTATTAATATTAGTATGGAATATTAGTAGATAATACAGTAATACATACAGAAGACCTAAAAATGTTACTAAATGGAGAACTAAATAGAACTAAAATGTTACAAAAATAATTGTATTAATTAAATATACATTTTATTTGAAAATTTGTACTTTAACGGTTTCTTTTTTGTTAGAAAACTAATAAAAATAATATGCTATCTTTCTACAGTTTATATAATTAAACACTGATTAAGCTGGCAATAATAGCGCACCACGTGTTTGAAAATACTGCAACTTGGAAGAACAAAAATTGACGTCTCATCTATCTATAGTGTTATAACTAAAAGGTTCGTTTATGGTTAATAATAAGGTGTCACGTTGTTTTATGCCATACAACGTGGTGATTCTCAGCAATCGCTTCAATAAAGAGAATAACCTTACTTACGGGTCCAATGTTCCAACAGTATTATAATGTTGGGAAAGTGACACGGTACACACGCTGCAAATATTCATCCAAACAAATTGAAAAAGCGATAGGTCTGAGAGTGCATGTCTGAGAGTGCATCTGGCATCTCTGGGTCTGCAGCTTCACGCTACTCTCTGTTTTGGACTGGAGCCAGTCTCTAGTGGCAAGTAGAGGAATTTAGTTCAAGTCACTTCCGAGAATCACTTCCTATTAGGCTTCAAGAGGGAAAGCCGGAGGTTGCCCTTCGATCCGGACGCAGCCGGGGAGCAAACTAAACACACTTCTTTCATGCTGGCGCGGAGTTGAATGTATATCAATTTCAAGTTCTATCAACACGGGAGGTCAATCTGGAATTTAACAAGAGACTACGGTTTCAAATACGGGGACCGAAAGTTGTGCTTGGAGTTTTCCTGGAAGAATTGAGTTCGCGCCGGTGGCATGTGTTTGGAGACATGCCTTCAACCACACGGACCAAGAAACCCGACGTGAAAGTCGTCATATTGGGGGACATGAACGTGGGAAAGACTTCTCTGCTCCACAGGTACACGGAGAGGAAATTTAAGGACACAATAAGCACAGTTGGAGGGGCGTTCTTCCTCAAACAGTGGGGTCCCTACAACATCTCCATCTGGGACACAGCAGGTACATCCCTTTAGAGTCCAAAATAAAGCTTTTGTTTCTGGTGTCCTTAAACTAATGTTCTGTTTAAGAACATAAGTCTACAGAATATAGTTTTTAACTTTATTCTTTTTGTCATATTTTTAATGTTCATATTTATCTTGTAAAAAAAAAACCTTTGGTGCCCTAGTTTAATTTGCTGATTGTCAGCAGTTTCTGTTCTCTTCTCAGTAGTCATGTGCCGGATTCACAGAGCATGACCTCTTTCTTTAAAAAAAATCTAGGCTATTTAAAATGTCACATGATTGCAAGTATTTTGGGCATATTGCTGTGAAATAGATTGCAAAAAGGAAACCCGTATAATTTACAAATGAGTTAGAAAAAGTCTTGGATTACCGTCTTTCAGTCTGTTTTTCTGTTTGTCTAACTTGTTGCCGTTCAGGTCACTGATGACCCCAGTGTTGTGCTGTTTTCCTCTCTGTTATCAGCCATAAAGTCACATGATTGTGGTCTAGTGTGTGTATGGAAGGGAAAGGTTTCCCTGGTCAGTCACAGCTTATTAAAAGTAGAGTGGAGGACATTTTTAATTTTCAGAATTTAATTATCCAGTACAGATTTGCTCCGTGCACTGGGTAAATGGCTTTACACACTTATGCATCTGCTGTATGCAGGGGATCTTTAATCTTAAATTTGCAAGAGCTAATGCGACCTGTCAGGGGTCTCATTTATAAAATAGTGTGTAAAACTAAATGTACCTCAGAAAAAGTTCAATCTTCCTTTTATAAATCACATGTATGGTTTTCGCCCCAAACACACCTTGTCCACACTATATATAGGCAATGCTAAGCAGCTCATGAATAATAATTCGGCTCATGAATAAAAATTTGGTAGAGCGTTCCCTGCCGGGGAAATCAAAATTCTTGTAGGGGAGGTTGACACCTGAAAAGCAGTTGCCTCTGAAGTGCTGGAGAACCACTCTGGGGAATCTAAATCGGCTAAATAGCCACACATCATCATTGGCCAACCAATCCTTATGGTCACAAAATACACGTTCTATCTGTGTTTGTCCATTTGTTATCAAGTAACGTCAACAGTCACCTTTAAGAAGGAACTTTTATATTTCTAAATTGAATAAAACCCAATCCTTTTTATTAGCTTGTTTTGACTCAAACATGTTTGAAATGTTAAAGTTGCACTTTGTTTGATTTCAATACAGCATTTTGTTTTATTTCAGATGTTCGTTTTCATTTTATACTTGCTATAGTTTCTTTTTGGTCAATAAATTGCAAGAAGAAAATAGTCACTAGTAACTAGGGGTGTAACGGTACGCTAAAATCGTATTCGGTTCGGTACAGTGTCTTGGAGAGTTCGGTTCGGTTCATTCGGCTCGGTACAAAACAATAAGAACTTACATAATCTTTATTTTGAAAAGCTGCCAATACACAATAGAATTCTTGCATAGAATAAATAAAAGTGACACATTTGGGTGATATTTTAAATAAATTGCACTCTTTATTAAGAAAAACACAGTTTTTTAAATAAAAAATGAAATACTTCAACTAGTTAGGATAGATTACCTATTCACATTTTCTGAAGAGAGCATGTGGTGGAAATGAGCCTTCACCTTGCTGAGAGAGAGAGACCGTCTTGAGGAAACAAACAGCACAGAAAACCATTTTAAGAAAGAAGCTTCTTTATTGATGATTCACAGTGAGAAGACCACAAAACACAGAGAACAGCGTTCTCAATGTGAACATGTCAGACAGTTTCTGAGCCCTGTATTTGTAACGTGGAGACCACCCTCCTGTGCGTCATTCATGTCCTTCTGATTAGACTCCTTGCGTATGTAGGATGTCGGGCACCAGAGTTGATTCCTATGTTCTGGTCAGAGATGTTATGGCGTGTTGGTGTGGTGCCTATGGGTCTAGAGATATTGTATCTTCATATCATGGAGCACAGGAGGATAAGCTTCAAGGCACAGTACAAGATGTTAAGGTTGGGCTTAAATGACATTGAGACATAATCAAGAGGAAGACCCAGAATAAAACTGTATACAGAAATCACATAGCACAAGAATCATTTGACTAATAAAATCACAATAAAAGTGTATACATGGATGGCGAAGAAATAATTTTCCCATTACAAGCACAGATCTGGTTGCAGTGACAATATCTCCAGCAGTAAAAAATGTTAGAGTTCCCGATCTCCGTGGAACAATGTCGGCATACAACTTTAAATTTATCCACTCGTCTATCCCCGAGACCGTAGTGAGGTGAGAGGGTCTTCAAGCTCTGGCTTCCCTTTCGCTTTTGCCATGCCATTTTCCTTCTCGTGCTCGTGCTCGTCACTCAATAGCGTCCATGCGGAAACTCGCCTAGGAACATTGTTCCGCTGTGCTTAATATTGTGCTAATAATACATTTATATAATTTTATAAAAATACAGAATACCAAAACGGTACGCAAGTGTACCGAACCGAACAGGCCGTACCGAAACGTTTCAATACATCCCCGTGAACCGTTACACCCCTACTAGTAACTTATTAGTCTATAACCCAGTTTAATATTGCTACTGTTAGTTAAGGTTCTTTATACAAATCTCCCTGTGGGGACCCGGGGTAGAATAGGTCCCCAGCACCCCCTTGCTGATCGTAAGAGGCGACAAATGGGGCGACTTGTTTGCCGTAAGTTGCAACCCGTGTCTGAGGAGTATGAAATCCTGGTATTTGAGGAATGGGGTTAGTTGCGGCTGCTTTATTTCCAACACAATACTTTGGCTCAGAATTCGCATAGACGGCTGGTTGGAAGGGCCCGGTCCAATCAATCGGCTAGTCAAGATTCAACCTTTGGCTTAGGGTCAATTGAGTAAAATGCATTTTTTGCTCAAGTATATCACTTCCGTATCCTTGATGCATATCTGGAGGATTACCGCGGCTCTGTGCATCCCCTTGTTGGACTCCGAGGTGGGTGAGGAGTGGGAGTGATGAATTAAAACGAAATTAAACATGGCTAACAAAAAAACCTCCAAACGACGAATGCTAGAACAAAATTCAGACGATGACTCGGACTCTGGACTTACACTTTCCCAAAAAACCACAACCTGGCAGAGATTCATTCTACTGGAATCATTATCACCAGATACACCTCTCACAAAACTATCTCCTTTTGCTATACAAAAAGGAATTGCAGGCATTGCAGGAACAGTTAAGGATGTTAAAAAGTTAAGATCTGGACAAATTCTAGTTGACTGTGCAAAGAAGAATTATGCAGAAAACTTAATGAAGGCAGATATGCTAGCAAATGTACCAATAAAGGCATCATATCATCCAACACTAAATAGTAGCAAAGGAGTTATCCGAACAAGAGAGTTACATGATATGGAAGAGACTGATATAGCATTGGAATTAACATCTCAAAGTGTCACACATGTCAAAAGGATCACAATAAAAAAAGAAAGTACACCACCGGAAAGACTCCAGATTGGTTATGTGAGTGTACCAGTCAATATTTTCATTCCAAATCCACTGAGATGTTTTAACTGTCAAAAATTTGGCCATGGTTCCGCTTTCTGTAAAAGAAAGAAAATTTGTTGTAATTGTGGAGAAGAAGGACATGAAGTAGTCTGCCTAAAACCATCACGATGTTGCAACTGTTCAGCTGATCATCCAGCTTCATCAAAAGAATGCCCCGTATGGATTAAGGAAAAGGAAATCCAAAGAGTTAGATGCATGGAAAAAATCAGTTACCCTGAAGCATGCAAAGTGGTTGAGAAACTTCCAATATTCCGGATGGAGAAATCTTATGCCTCTGTGGTCAAATCAACCATGAACAATTCTGAATGTCAAACTGACTTGACCTGGGTGAATGGTGATAAACCACAAAATATGAACGCTAAAATTTGTCCTGTTTTGAAAAAGAAAAATCAAAGTACACAAATGACAACACCAATAAAATCTACAGAAGACCAAAAATCATCAAATGAACACAACCAAGGTTTAAGAGGGAAAAAGTCACAAAATGCTACAAGAACAAATCAAAAAAAGAAAACTCAAAAGATTGAACTTTCAAAAGAGAACGATATTGAAATGACAGAACCTCATATAACCTCACGCAGTAGAAGCCTGTCCCCAAAATGTAAAAATAAAAGCCATGTCCTAGTCCTACCGACTTGACAATGAGTAATCATATTATTCAGTGGAATTGTCGTGGGTTGAAGGCAAACTTTATAGAGCTGCAACATTTAGCAGCCATCATCAATCCAATCGCCTTTTGTTTACAAGAAACTCACCTAGATCCAAATAGTCCACTGACTTTTAAAAAGTATAATATTCATAATGCTTTTGGTAAAAATGTACAGAGCCCTTCTGGTGGAGCTGTAATATTAGTTAGGCAAGATATTATACATGGCCCAACATCAATTAATTCAAACTTACAAGTTGTGGCTGTAAGATTGACTATGTATAAAACCATCACTCTGTGCTCAATATACATACCTCCAAACTACATGGTGACAGTTCAAGAACTAAATGAAGTGGCAGAACAACTACCATCACCCTATATATTAATGGGAGACTTTAATAGTCATAATCCGCTATGGGGAGGAAAGTATACCACTGTTAAAGGAAGAAGGGTGGAAGAATTTATTATCAATAAAGACTTATGTTTATTAAATGATGGTTCAAATACCTACCTACACCCAGGACATGGAACTTATACAGCTATTGATTTAACCTTGTGTGAACCTGAGATTGTAATTGAATTCTCATGGAAGGTATGGAAAGACTTATGCGGTAGTGATCATTTCCCTTTGATGATAACTTCCACTCAAGAAAACATTCAACAAGATATTCCACGATGGCAAATAAAAAAAGCTGACTGGCACACTTTTCAAAAACTATGTGATGAAAAGTTTAACATTGATTTGAAAAAAATTCAAGATCCAATGAAGAAATTTACAGATATTTTAATCGAAGTTGCTGATCAATCTGTTCCAAAAACATCAACAAAGCTTTGTCAACGAAAGAATCCTTGGTTTAATGATGAATGTAGAGGAGTTATTAAAGAGAGGAAAAAAGCAGAAAGAATATTTAACAAACATCCAACAGCAGAAAATCTCATTAAACAAAAAATTTGCAGAGCACAAGCCCGAAGAATCATTAATGAAACAAAAAGAGAGAGTTGGAAAAAATATGTATCGAGCCTTACATCACAGACTCCTACAAAGAAAATATGGAATACAATCCGAAAGATGAAGAATAAAGAAGGAGGTGTACAAATTCAACATATAAAGGATCAGGATGTTTTGCTAACTACAAAGAATGAAATCGCTAACAAATTAGCAGAGAATTTTGAAAAACAATCTTCAGTAGAAAATTGCCTTCCTGAATTTAACAAGATACGTATTCAACATGAACAAAAACAGCTAAATTTCATTACGGATAACAAAGAACCATATAACCAACCCTTTACTATGAAAGAACTCTTAAAAGCATTGAAGAATTCAAATGACACTGCAGTTGGACCAGATAATATTCATTATCAATTCTTAAAGCATCTACCTTATAATATACAAACCATACTACTAAATAATTTTAATGAAATTTGGAAAACTGGAAATATTCCATTCTTCTGGAAGGAAGCAATAATTATTCCTATACCTAAACCAGGAAAAGATCATAGAGATGTCAATAATTATCGTCCTCTGACCAGTTGTATATGCAAAACTATGGAACGAATGATTAATGATCGTCTTGTTTGGACGATCAGTGTGGTTTTAGACGAGGGAAAAGTACAATTGATCACTTAATAAGATTAGAAACTTTTATACGAGATGGTTTTATTAATAAAGAACATGTAGTTGGAGTTTTTTTGACATAGAAAAAGCTTACGATACTACCTGGAGATATGGCATTTTAAAAGATTTATATGATATGGGATTTAGGGGTTTATTACCCATTTTTATATCAAATTTTTTAACAAATCGTTTTCTTCGTGTAAAAATTAGTAACGTCTTATCTGACTCGCATTCACAAGAGATGGGAGTACCTCAGAGAAGTATACTTTCAGTTACTCTTTTCAGTATTAAAATAAATAGTGTAGTAAACGTCATCGGATCAAAAATGTTCAGTAGTCTTTATGTAGATGATTTGTGTATTTGTTATAAAGGAAAAAATATGAATATAATAGAGAGACAGTTACAAATGTGGATAAATAAATTGTATCGATGGTCTGTACAAAATGGTTTTAAATTCTCAACATCAAAAACTGTATGTATGCATTTTTGTCTTAAACGATCTCTACATTTAGACCCAGAACTTTTTTTAGATAAAGAACCTATACAAGTCCTAAAAGAGACAAAGTTTTTAGGACTTAACTTTGATAATAAATTATCTTTCATTCCACATATAAAAATGCTGCGAAACAGATGTTTTAAAGCATTGGATATTATAAAAGTTTTATCTAAAATAAAATGGGGAGCAAATTGTAATGTTCTGCTGAGTCTCTATAGAACTTTAATTCGATCAAAATTAGATTACGGGAGCATAGTTTATGACTCTGCCAGAAAGTCGTACATCAAAATGTTAGACACTGTACATCATACTGGACTGAGAATTGCTTTGGGAGCATTTAGAACCTCGCCAGTTCAAAGTTTGTACGTGGAGGCAAATGAACCATCACTTTATAACCGAAGACTGAAGCTGTCACTTAATTATGCAATTAAACTAAAGTCAAACAAACAAAATCCTGCTCACACTTCAGTTTTTCAACATAAATATCTACATCTTTATGAAACCAGACCTAACTACATTAAACCTTTTGGAATACGTTTAAATCAACATTTGGAAAACATGGAGATTGATTTGGATATCCTAACATCAGTATATTGGTGTCCTATACCTCCTTGGAAAATAAGTAGTTTAAATATTAGGATGGACCTCACTCAACACAAGAAGAAAACTATTCATCCAAATGTCTTTCAACAAGGTCTTCTTGAAATACGTTCCTTTTTCCCATTTCATACAGTGTATATACTGATGCATCAAAATCAGATAAACAAGTATCTGCAGCAGTAGTGATTGGAGAAGAAACCTTTGCAATTCGCATCAATGGTGAAAGTTCAATATTCACTGCTGAGGCTTACGCCATATTACTAGCTCTAGAACAAATTGAAAAGGATCAACGACGCCAATTTTTATTATGTACAGATTCAAAATCTTGTTTGGATGCACTTAAATCCCTGAAGATTGATCATCCTGT